>BMAO01020335.1:0-54652 GCA_019973975.1 Trichonephila clavata
ATATATATATATATATATATATATATATATATTTAAGAAATCTTGGAAAATAAACCCAAATAAAATAAGTTTTAAGAACTTGGGGAAGTATTAGAAAATACAATTTAATTTATGGGCGTAGATGTATAAAGGAATGTTTGAATGAGTAATTCCACATCCACATTAAATTATCTAATAAAAGGTGGCCTCTACAGAAAGGCTAAAGAGCCTATGAATTTTAATGGAAAAAAATTTTTATTGTGAGAAACATATCTCAAATGCTTATGTTAAATTTTTTTGAAGCAATCAAAGATTTGTACCAGATCTCCGGATTAGACAGATGTTTATGAAAAATGATATTAATATGAACCATAGGAAATTTTTCAACATCCAGGATACTTTAGTCAAAATTTTTGATTTACTCGAGTTGTAAGAGTCAATTAACTACCTGAAGAATGGTAAGAGTCTTGATCCTGATAACATTCATCCAGAATTAGTGAAACATTTTGGTATTAATACCCATCTGGCTCTCCTTGATATTCTAAACTTAAGTTGGAGCACTGTGGTCCCGGGTATTTGGAAAAATAAGTTCATTATCCCTATTTAAAAAAAAAGAAAAGCAACTGGATTCCATGAAAATGTATCACCCTATCGCATTGGCAAGCGTTCTTTCAAAGGTCATGGAAAAAATGATTGTGTCTTGTCTTAATTGGTTTCTGGAAAGTGGGGATTTCATTCAGGCTGGCTTCAGATGGTATCATTCAATTATCCAACTGGTTCTTTTTCTGTCACAAGCTGTAAGAGGTTCACTGGACGAACACAGGTTGGCCCTCACTGCCTTCGTCTACTTTGAGTCGGCATATGATAGAGAGTGGTGGCTCCAGTTCTTCAAAAAATACAACATCTAGGAATTTGTGGCAATATGATTACCTGTTTAAATAATTTTATCTCACAGGTTCTCAACCGTTAGACAATAATTTTAGACAAAATGAGACAGGCCTCCCACAGGGCATAGTGATCACTCCAATTATTTTAATATTTTCATTAATTATTTACCAGGTTTTCTATCACCAGCTGTTAACTCTGCTTTATTTGTTGACAACATCACCTTATGAGATAGTGCAACGAAAAAGAACCATGCTAGTCTCAACGGTGCTTTAAACTCTGCACTAGATAAACTGTAAATTTGGTGCCGTGAAAATGGAATGAGAGTTTATAAGAATAATACTATGACCCAACATTTTACGTTAAATAGACAAACTCTTAACCTCAATCTTAAGTTCCAGGGAGAAGTTTTGTAGAGAAGTGATTTTACCACCTACCTCGGATATTATTATTGATTCCCTCCTGAACTGGAGAAAACATGCGGATGATATGAAGCAAAAAGTGGCTCAGACACTCTGTATTTTAAAGCTTTTGGTTGGCTCGCGTTGGGGATGTAACAGAAGGACTTTAAAGACTACATATAAAATGTTTATGTAACCATTTATTGGTTACTGTGTGTAATGAAATCGCATTTACTGCTCTTACACACACACTCCAATGCCTTGAGGTATTTCAGAATCAAGCCTTCGCATCATTACTGGTGCTGTGAAATCTACTCTCGTCCTAGATATGCAGATCTAGACCAAAACCGAACCATTCTATAAGTCTATCCAGAGAAAGACTGTAAAATTACTTCAAAAACTTAAAAGTTTGCCTACTAATCCTTTCTGAAGAAATTGTGACCTGAACAGAACTCAAAACTTATAAACTCAGGAAATCTTCATTCATTCAGTCAACCATAAAGGTCGCTTGTTCTTTGGATATTTGACAAGAGATTTCTATTTTGCTTCAACCTTTGTGTCCTTTGGATTACATTAAACGATATAAATTTTGAGCTTCATGTGAAGGCATTAAATAGTGAAATGTCTCCCGAACAACTGAAAGTTATAGTTTGGAAACTATTGACAATCGATTCCCAACAAGTGAATGGTTACATGTTTTTACTGACGGCTCCCTTCTAGATAGATACTATGTTGCTGGAGCCGGTGTCTTCTGTGAAATGTTTAGCTTTTATATACCACTAAGTATTTTTACTACTACCTTCGATGGCAAGAATGAAGCTATTGCAGTAGAGTACAGGCAACTTTCACTAAGAAGCCCTGAGTTCAACAGGGACGTAATCTTTTCCGATTCTAAATCAGCCATACAAGCGTTATCTGAAAATAACCTCTGTAATTCACAAATAACTTTAAAATGCAAATCGTTCTTAAAATATTTTTCTCATAAAATCTCTTTTCAGTGGATACCGGCTCATTGTGACATTTCTGGGAAGGAAGCATGCTGAGTTTCTTGCTAACGAAAGAAGCCCCTGTGATCCGAAGACCAACCAGGATTTCACCCTTTCACTCCTTAAGTTTTTTTTTTCTAATATCACCTTTAAGCATAGGTTTAAAAGGGAGGTTGAGGAGATGTTGAAGGATAAGAACTGGGAAACCCCTTGAACAAGGACCCGTCCTGAGTCACAGGGCTCCTAGAAGAGCTGTTGTAGCCAATTTTAGATTTTTGACAGGCCATGACTATCTGAAACCGCATCTTTACAAAATTGGTATCGCCAAATCACCGGACCGTACTTTGTGTGACTCTGGTCAGCCTATGACCACTGAACATTTGGTCGTGTGCCCTGCACTAATTAGCCTTAATTCAACTGTCGAAAAATTTTGGAGAGCATGTGCAATAATGGCATAGGTAATATTGTAATGTATGGTATTTCTAAAATAAATAAATAAACATTTAATTACCAAACCATTTATGTTTTATAGTGAATTAAAATAGTTTTTAAAACCTCTCTTTTTCATCTAACTACTACGAAAGGAGTTCACATATACCACAAATAAAAATAGTTTAAAAATATTCATTTACTTTTCAGAAATCAGAAAAGAAGGCTGTATTTATATATCAAAAACATTTCTAATATCACAAATCACTTCATATTAAAAAAAATAACTAATAATAACTAAAATGTTGCCAATTAATTTAAATTTCTTTTTTCGGGAGCTTTGATTAGGATTTTTATTCTAACATAACCGATGTGTCTCTATACATGGATTAGGAGCTTAATATGAAAATCTATATTAAACTTCTGTAATTAACTATAATAAATATTATAAAATCTAACGTAAGAATCAAAATTAGGAATTTTTGCAGTTTCGTGCCAATCCAGCAAACACTTGTAAAATCTTAGGATAAAAATGACATCCAAATGCTGAACATTTTATTTTCCTTTACATGAGTACAAACAAATAACATAAAAAAAACTTTTAAATAAATTCCTACTTTGAATGGCTAAAAACTGATCATACTATCTCCATTTCATAGTAGATAAATTCCTAGAACTGGGCAAGGAATCACTAACTGATAGAATAAATAATGTAACAGTCTGGCAATGTAAATATTATCCAATTATCTTTAACTGAGTACACATTCGCTTCGTACTAAATTGCATCAATACCTTACAGTCCCACTGTAAGAAAGTGGCAATTAAACTTTGAATGCAACTTTTACAGAATCATTTTAGTTCTGAGAGGAAAAATGTGTTACAAATTTAATGATTTTTATAGAATATTTGCTCTCTTTTACCGGTGTTTTTTTAAAGTGTTGAAATATTTATAAGGAAAATTTATTTTTAATTCGATGAATTTGTTTTAAAAAAATGCTTGTGAGTCAAAAGAAAATATATATATATATTTTTCTCCTCAAACTTGTGTGTGTCACATTCCTTCATTTATAATTAAAGAAATTAGTTCTTATTTTGAATCGATTTACTTAAGTTCACAGATAAGCAATTGTAATCTAACGAAATAAAATTAAAATAAGGTAATTTTATTTAATTTGCAACGATAAAACAATATTAAATAGAATAATTTAGCATGTGCAATATCCTTATTCGTTAAATTGTTTACATTTCAAATCGGTTTCCATGCCCAAATGTAGAGTGAAATAAATTTAAAAATTTATTTATTTTACTTTTTCACACTTTAACCAAATTAAATCTCAATGGTGGTTTCCTTCATAGAGTGTTTTTTTGGAAACTTATCAGAAGATGCTTTCAAACATTTCAAAGCATCAGAGATTGACTGAAGTTCACAATTTTTGCCCAGATATATCTCATAAAACCGCGTGAAACAACTTGAGTTTAGAATGAAAGACCAGTGCTTTACATTTTTAATGCTCTTTTTATGGAATAATTTTGTTCAATTTTTCTGTACATGCATTATGTTTTACCGGAGTATGCTGAATTGACAGTGAATAGATTATTATGTTAATATATTGTTTACATATAAAGTTGTGTTTGATGAATGTTATTTCTGGGTAAGTTTTTTTTTTCAATATATGACTTATTTTGATTATAAAGGTTAACAAAATATAAACAAACTGTTTTTAGATCAATTTGTTACTAATTCAGTTAAAAGTAATGTTAACAAAGCATCATTCAAAATTATATATATATATATAAACATAATTTCCTTTTTATTTTTAAAAAAATCTTATTTCCTAAAAGTGGGGTCTAAAAAAGTGTAAGAACAGAATAATGAACAGCTAATCATAAAAGCAGTGATTTCATATTTTACTATTTTTTTGTGCTTGAAGGGGGGGGGGGTAATTTGGAAACGATCTTGTATGGTTGCAAATATGTAATGATTAAAATGTTACATGAAATTGCGAACATCTTTCTACAAAATTAATTAAATTATTTTTAAATTCTAGTATAAAAATTCACATCAGTAGCAAAACAAAAATACAGTTATTTAAGACTCGAGTAAGACCAACTGCTTTATAAGGCAGCGAATGCTGAGCAAGTGACAAAGAAGACGAAAAGATACTGATGACTTTCGAGAGAAAAATATTACGAAACACTTTTGGTGTTGTTAGAGAAAACGCAGTACAGGGAGAATACAATACAACCATGAACATCAATCGAAGTACTGAGAGCCCATCATAGTCAAAGTGATCAAGGGTTTCCAAACAAGGTGGTTGGGACATGGATTTCGATATAGCGGGTGGTGAAAATTATGTTAAGAAAATAGCTTTCCAAACTCCAGAGGGGGAAAAGGAATAGAGGAAGGCCGGGAACAAGGTGGATGGATAAAGTAAAGTGTTTGAAGAACTTGAGTTAACCGATGAAAGAACATAGTATCATATAAATCCAGTTGTCTAAGCTGACTCAGACCACATTGGCCGGTAACTGGCTGTAGTGCTTGGAAAGAAGAAGATTATAAAAACTATATTTTATTAATAAAGCAGAAAACATAAAAACCGCAACATAATCGACAACAATGATTTTTTTCCAATTTTAAGTAAACCCTCACGATATGACTGCTTTTTAATTCATTCTTTTTTCTTCAAAAAACATGTCTATCTCAAATGAAAAGAGAGAAAAATGTGTTGACATTTAAAGACAGCATTTCCCAAACTGTGTGGTGCGCTACGTAGGGGACGTTTTTCCCTACGTGGGGATATGGAAAATTCGTAAATAAAAGATTTAAAATAATTATGAATTTACTAAAAGGTAGCAAACCAAAATACATTTTTCAAAGTAAAAAATAAAATACACATTTACACGGATATAATATACTTATAAATGTATCAGTACTGCGCAGAGTATTTGATAATTAATTTATCAATATTCAATTAAAAACAAGTTTAGTAGTCAGTACTGACTCCCATAGACTTGTACACAAAATTATATACAAAACTTAATGTTTAATTTGATAATTAGTACTGTTTATATTTAAAGTCTTATTTTATTGTAGCTTTATTTGGATTATTACATTATGCATTAACGTTATTATTGCAATCAATACATTGTTACTGTAATAAGGGTAGTGCGATGAAAATTACGACTGAAAATAAGACAGTAAATCTTGAAAGTGTGAGAAGCAATGATTTAAGAGGAATTTTAAAACAATTTATTACTCAGGAAGAAAATGCACGAATTTGTGTAAATGGTAAAAACTTATATCGCTGGATAATCATAGCTAAGGTCAATGATTAATGCAAAATGTAAATAAAGTTTCTTAAACTATGCATATCTAAGAGAAGCGATATATTTTTCTTGATTTTTCTATCATTATGACTTTGATAATCATAGCTAAGGTCAATGATTGATGCAAAATGTAAATAACATTTCTTACATTTTGCATGTCTAAGAGGAATATTATATTTTTCCTAACTTTTCTATCCTCCTGAATAAAGAATATTTTCCAGTTTCATAAGTCCCAAGCAGAAAGATAAATAGAGTTAATACCATATGACTACATTATCGACTTTTTTACAAATCTCTTTGAATATCACTTTGGTTCTCAGTTGTTAAGTTACTCAGTAGCAGTTGAGTGTTGATAATGGAGAAACTGTTCGAATCTATCGAAGAACATCCCGAACCACAAGAAGCGGAAATTACAGGTTTATAGCTCCTATTTCTATAGTTATTCTGTTCAAATACCCCAAGCCTTGGTAAAATAGATGAAATGTTTGATAATGTTAAATGTCAAAGAGCAAGTGAAAAAAAAAAAAACGTCCGATTGTTTTAGAAATAATGTGACCAATTTCAAAATATCATAAATTTTTATTGAATTAATTTATTTACATGAGAAATTTTCAATGTGGATTCCTTTAACCTAGTCCGCTTAATATAAATGTTTAGACCAAGCCAAAAATGCGTTTGTGACAATTTTTGGAGATATTTTTCCAACTTAGTCTTTATTTTTGAAACCCTTGCTTAAGTCTATTTAATTATTTTTGTATCCGCATAAAAATAATCTCAAGAAACGCAATCAGGAGAAGGTAGTAATAATTTCTTAGGAGGAAATTTTTTTTTTATTTTCTTTCAGCCCTTTTACAGTTGATTTTGCAGCAAGACTTAGTGCAGAATCTAGGCGAAAAACAATGTTTCCTAAAGGGTAAAGACGTTTAATTTCTTTGATCATGAGCTTCAAAACTTTCTTCTGACAGCATTTAGCATCAATTTTAGCCTTTGGTTCTACAGAAAATAGCTTTGTCATATCTGAAGAGGACATTTCCATTCATATCGTAATACCTCACGGCCAAATTGCATTCTGCAAATCAGTTGCTTCTTTGCGACGCTTTTTACTTGAAACAGATCGTATCTTCGTATTGCCTGTTTCAAATGACAGGTGGAACAGGGCTTCATTCGAAATTATATGTATTCTATATGCACCTTTCGGTAACATTAAGTACAGAGGTCAAGAACGTTTCCTTCGTTTTTCTAATGTCTTTGGAGACCATTAATGACAGACTGGTTTATTCACTTTTTGTAGTCAATTTTCTATATCTGACGATAAATTGTCGATTGCAAAACCTGTTGTTTTTTACTGAAGTTCTTAGAAACACAGGATTTTCTACACTGATAAGTCTTTTTTAGCTTACTACTTCCTTTTCCACCAAGGACTGCCTTTCGCCCACATTTTGTTACTGGAGAGTGGCCGCGGTAGCCAAGTGGTCAAGGCATCGGATCATGGCTAACGTGTCATGAGTTTGATCCCAGTACCACGGAAGACCCACCGTATAGGGGATCGATGCACGTTAAATCTGTCGAGAGCTCAAACGTCCTCCCATTGGCGTGGTATGGTACGTAGGAGAGGGAGTGCCATTTCAGGTGTCGTCCACGTCACTTGACCACGGCTCAAAATTAAGCGGTCCGTCGCCAAAAGCCCTCGTGTAGCTGAACAATGCGACGTTAATATTCGCTCACTCACTCATTTGTTAACGGAGCTTTCAATTGCCGGTCAAATTTTATTTCTTTTCGAATTTTAGATAATAATCCATAAGGAAAATACCTTTCCTGATATTTAAAAGCTTTATATATAAGAGAATGTGAGCATCTCTCTTTCAAAATCTTAAAATTTTTGTTTCGGGTTTGAGGATCTAATTACGAAGCCATAGATTACTCTCACTAATAAAAATAGAAAGATTGATAATTTGAACTTTTTGTTTTTAAAATATAATTGGCAACAAAGCGATTAAAATTTATCATAAGTACTTATGCGCTTTAAAAATTGGCCACACTTACTTTGAATCAACCTGTACTTGTTCGAAATTTAATTGAAAATGTAACTGCTCTTGTATTTCATTACACATACGGGTCAGTTGTAGAATATAAACTATCTTTAAATTTCATTGTTGTCTGTGAGATAAGAATTTTATAAGCAGACTTTTATTTATCACTGTTTAAGTTATCTGTCAACGTTCAAAACTGTGATTTTGAAAAAGCGTATAGATGATTAGTTGTTTTGATATTTAGTGTCACTTGAATTCGAATATACACACAGAATTGCTTCAAAAATATTATTACAATACAGTAAGAATTATTTAAATGTAATGTTTTAGCAAAAAAATTAAAAAATAACACATTTTTATGCATAGAAAATTCTTGTAAAATAATAATTTTTTGCTTATAGAAATACCTAAGATATTTATAGGGCCTGAACTAAAATTTTCAGAGTTACCATCAAATGAAATAATAACTGTTTTTTTTTAAATTTCTTTACTCTAATACATTAAAATATTAATAAATACAAATACAAATTATGCATTTAAAAACTTCTAATTCATGTGACTCTGTATAGAATTCTTCCCTACATAATGCATAGGCAAAATATTATTATTATATAGAAGTATTTTCCGTAACAGGAGAATAATTTAAAAATATTTTATTCTTCCTTCTTTTTTTAAGAAATAAAGGCATTTAAATATTTTTTTTTGTTTTTATAATATTATTAAAACAATCTTATATGTATATTCTGATTCAAATGAATCTAAATATGAAAAATGTTCATTATATACATTTTCATAATCATGATTCCAAAAGTAGTCGGATAACTTAAAAATGCTTTTCAGTCACTTAAAATCTGTTGTTCCTTATTTATAGGATTATCATAAAATAGTTTGTCATATTTCTGTATGAAAAAATCATATAAAAAATATTTTGTTTACTGTTCTGCAGTGATTTTTGAGGAAATGGATTATATATGGAATCTCAAAATATGCAGAAGAAATTATGGACATTTTGTGCATAAATATCGTTTAAAATATCTACATGCACATCTATGCGCCAAAAGTAATTCTCATGATGAAAATTTGAAAATTTAATAAAATTTGTAATTCGCTTTATGCCTAAATTGTATTGTTCGGGTATTGCATTAAAAAACGTTTATTGCAGAATTTAAAATTATTCGTATTAAATTTTACAAAGATAAAAAAATTCCAATCAAAAGATGACATATCCGATTCTTGGCGGTCATAAATTGTATGTTATTTATTAAATTTTATGTTTAGGCATGGATGGTATATTAAAAGTTTTATACACGAATGATGGATGATAGATTATTTATTAAACTAATGAATATTTTGCTGAAACTATGGGGTGCACCTCCCTAGGGCATGCGAGAATATCGTAAAATCAAAAATAAAATATTTTAAAAATTACAGATTGACTTAAAGGATGCAAAATAAAATACATTTAGACAAAATAAAAATAAAATGCACACTTTCAGTGGTGTAATACGCTTATAGATATGCATCAATACTACACAATGTATTTGATAATTAATAAATCATTACTCAGTTTAAAACAAGGAATAATATTTACTAGTTATGCCATGGGCTTGTCATACACACAATAATAATATAAAAAATTAATAATGCTTAACTTGATATATATATATATATATATATAATTTGAACGTTTTATAATTAAAACCGTATCATTGTCTTAGCATCAAAAACATAATTATTGAATTTAACGCACTATTATTGTATAAAGGGGGAGGGGGCGATGCAAAGGACGATTGAAATTTGGTCACAAATATTGAAAGTTTGAGAAACACTACACTATCGAATAATTCAAAACCGAAAAAGGCGTCAGAACATTTGATCATAAAAACAAACGCGTTTCAGATAACTTCACCTGTTCTCGTGTTTATAAGATCACAAGATATTTTAGTCTTTCGTCTTACTCATGAGGTTATCTAACAGCCGAGGTTTCATAAATCGTTCCTATTATAATATTACAGATTGTTATAAGGGTGTAAGTAAAATATTGGGGATTGACATGAAACTGACTTAAAAATCAATTTAATTCAATCGATTGAAGGAAATTACGACTAAAAAAAAACGTTGAACACATTACATTGATAATATCGGACGTGATCGAATCTACAAGGAAAATTTTTAGGTTAACTAAGTTTGACGTCATATTTTTTGTGTTAATTTTCTCTAGAGGGATGAAAATATAAAGAATATTAAAATATATATACTCCTTGAAATTAATATTAAATAATTCTAATCTTTTACACATTATCTATAAAGGAATGGAGCTTCAAAAAAGTGTAAAATGTTTAAAATATAATCATAATATTATAAAATATAAGCAAATGAAAATAACGAATATTTCAATAAGAAATATTAATTAAGTTTTACTTTTAGCATTATATTTTCTACAATATTATGTTTAATTACTAGAGATAAGTTGATTTACAAACTTAAATGTGTATCCTTTTTATATTGTAGAATTTTTTTAAATAAATAGAATAAAAAATTATTTTTTTTAAAATAAAAAAAATTACATTTATTTTTATTTTTATTTTAAATTTTAATATTTTTTAAATATTGTAAATACGAATGATGAATTATTTTAAAATTTATAGGGTTTAAAGAAAAATTAGTAGGGTCACTCAGCTCGGGAAAAGTCGGGAAGGGTTCAGTGCTTAGAATTTTAAGTTCCATATACATTTTTCTTACTTCAAAATTCCATTAGAATTAAATAAATTTCTTTATAATCATTAATAAATCTACAAATAACTCTACCTAGTAAAGCTTGGTAGAATTTATACAAATTAATTTTTTTTTCTATTGCATCTGCGCATTAGTATTTTAGCCTAGGAAAACCTAGTATCTTCCGCAGGAGCTGGTATCACTTTTTACCACGGCACGTTTCCTCCCCGGGGGGGGGCAGCTAAGCTCTTGATGATACAAATCTGTACTAGGATTTAATATTGCCGAGAGCACCCAAGACAAACAGATGCTCTAGGGAACTTTTGCATGCCGTATAATCATACGACATGGCCACTTTCGATTTTCTTCATCGTGAAAATCCTCCAACTTTTGTTGGCGTCGAACCTGCCACATTAGGTGCAGAAGGCTAGTGACGAACCAGCCATGCCACCCAGCCGGTTAGAAATTGCAATAAATGTTGTCAAAACAAATGAAAGACGATGTTTAAATCCAAAAGCGAGGATAAGTGGAATATATTTAATATCTCGGTTCTAATCACTTTTGATTCTATAATTTTTCTCGACACTTAAATATATCTTTACCCCCTGTGCAACGATGATGACGAAATTAGCTGAGTTGTAGAGAAACTTCCCATTACTCTGGTTAAAAATAGACTTATATAATATTGTTTAGTGGGAACTATGCAAGCAGGATACTGCAAAGTATTATTTAGTGGCAAACGACCTTGCAACAATGATGCGTTGAATGAGATGAACAGACTGAGAAACCTGTCGAGCGATAATTAAACGTAAAAAATAAATTAAAATTAAAAAATCTTTTTTTAAGAACATGCTACTATTTAAACGCGCTAAAAAGAACAAATAAACTTTTCCCTAAAACTTTCTTTATTATCCACTTATAACGTCATTACACAATTTATATAATATAAAAGCTTTTCGCGAGATTTACCTTGGTAGATAAATAAGTAATTTAATTAACTTGACCTGATTGATTTTAATCTTTAATGTTTTCGAACTACACTGGTGTCCAAATCTTAAGCATAATTGATAATTATGTGAATAAAGAAGGAACTGTAAATCAAAATGGCGGGAAACGTGATATCCGAGTGTAAAATGGTTATAAAATAAGGAAGCAAATAAAAAAAATGATAATAATTAATTTTATTATCCTAAGTAGCAGTTTGAAAGAAAACTGAGCATAGCAAGGATTCACATTTTAAAGAAAAAAATGAAAGAAAACATTAAATAAAATACTGATACTGCAGTTTAATAAGGCTTGTGGTCACCTCTGACAGCCAGTCACTCTGCACAGCTATGAGATGATGAATGAGTTGTGGGCTCAAACGGTTCCAAGCTTCTTGGAGAGCTCTCTTCAGTTCTGTAACGGAGCTTGGTGGATGCAAAAGAACTGAAATTTGTCTCCCGAACATATCCCATACATGCTCGATAGGATTTAAATCAGGGGAGTTCGCAGGCCACGACATGCGCTGGATGTTTTCCGTTTCAAGGAAGTCATCAATCAGCACCGCTCGGTGACATGGCGCATTATCATCCATGAATATGAAGTCAGGGCCGACAACACCTCGAAACAAGCTAACATAAGGCCCAAGAACTTCGTCTCTGTATCTCTGAGAAGTCACAGACCCCGTGTCAAAGAAATGGAGAACTGTGTGGCCGTCCATCATGATGCCTGCCCATACCATTACTCCCCTTACCACTCTCCCGTTTTTTGGGGGTTTTTTGTTTTGTTAATAGTGTGTATATCATTTCTAATCCTGCTGTTTCCACTTCATCATTTTTAACTCACTTATACCTCTTGTCATTCTCCTGTTTAGTAGCAGCTACATTATCAGATGCTCCGCCACATTATTGTGTGCAATGTTTTATTTTCCACCACTAATAACTTTACCCTATTGTATCTTCTTCATCAATCATACCAGCCTCAAATTCAACTCCTGTATTCTATCTCTTTTCCTGAATCTTCTACACAATTCGGCATTTAAAACAAATTCTAAACGTGCTGGAGAAAAGAAAATTATAAATTAAATGAATAAATCTAAAATAGAAATAAAAATTGCATGCCGCAAACCGCGGAACAGGATTCATCTGACAAGGAAATGATTCAATATGATCCTTCTGAATATTTCTTGTAAAGATCTGGCGAAATATTCACACACATTAACACAGACACGTAACAGAAAGAGTAAGAAGTATTTATTTTTTATAAAACATAGATTGCTTTTAAACTTTTTGCTTAAAACTCACTTTTTCATTCATCTGTTTTGATGCTACTTTTTATTTTACTTTATTTATTTTCATTCTGTTATTATTAACCCCTCCAAATTTTTTTAATTTTGTCTTTAGAATTGGATTGTTGTAATTGATTAATTTGAAAAATGTGTTCCTGTCAGCATTTTTAGATATTTTATTATGTAATCTAATTTTTTTTAACAAATGTTTTGCACAGTTTAACAAGGATATGGATTTTTATTGCTATTGTGCTATAAACTCACTTATTCTCACTTACTCACTCACTTATAGGAAGTATACCTGACTGGGTGGAGGGATACCTTTTCAGAGCAGGTCCAGCCAAGTGGGATTTTGAGGATGGATTCACACTTAACCATTACGGAGATGGAACATCACTTATGAATAAGTTCACCATCGAAAAAGGAAAAGTAAGTTAAACTATGCAAATATGGATATTATGTTGTGGAAGGTATGATTAAAACATTCATGTTGAGCATTAATAATGAAATAGCAGGAAAACAACTTTTTTATTTCATAAGACATGGAAACCAAGATTTTATTACAAGAAAATTGGACTTCATGAGAGAGCTGAAAATATGTCGCTCTATCTCTGCGAAATAATTGTCTATCCGAATAATATATTTCTAACTCTGATAGGTTCTACCTTTTTAATTCCTATAAAAATGTGTAGTATGAAAGGACTCAATTTTTCAATATGTATGTATATATTTTCTACAAACTATATAGGCTTAAAGTCAAAGCAATGACTTTAGCTCGAAGCAGATGTAAACAGTGAGAGCCAGCTTATGCATTGAATCCGTAACTTGATAATGGGTTTTTTTTATTTCAATAATCGACACTCTGACACTACAAACAGGCTTTTGGTGAATCAAACTTTAAAAACTTTATTTTGAAATTTTGAGTCATGATCAAGTTACGAAGCGTATTGTACTGAGATGATATTTCCCTCTCCTAATATCTATAGTACCTTTGATTTTTAAGGTATCCGGTTGAATTATTGAGCGTATCGGTTCCTTGAAGAGCCAAATCTCAGTACTGATCTTGAAAATCGAAGACCAGGTAGCATATTAATCACATAAACTGATCCGTCTTTTTTTGTGGTTAGCCAACATTTTTTCGTAATACTAATGTATGGATTATGTGGTTTACACCATGCATCAGAATTACATGACGTTGAAAATATCAAGGTGGGGTGAATGTAAGATTTAAAATGGAAACAAGTATGAAGAGCCTGCAAGAAAAGTAAATTTATCTTGAACATATCGAAAGAAGGCAGAAATATTTCAGCTTGCAAGCACGCACACACAAACACACACCGTTTTTAATCATCAGAAATGACTTTGGCATTGAAGATAAAATAGTCATACAGATATTGTAAACTCCAAAAGATGGATGCTGCAGTATTATAAACAATTCTGACTGAGGACAACTTTTAATTTTACATAAAGAGAGGATGGGAGTAACCCATTTTATGTCTAAAGAACCTCCAGCCTTCCTCGTTTTTGTTTACATTATGAGTAAAATTCTATCAAAAATAGTGAATGGAAACACTAAAAACTTTATTATAAGGAAAAGGAGATTTACCTAAAGATGCGCTAAGATCATGATGAATCAATGAACAATAAGCAAACTATTGCTAGAGTGAGTGATATTAAAGTCGTTCTAAAAATCTGCATGAGGGCTATTGTCAACTCACCTCGTAATTTTGATGAGACGAGGACAACAAATGAGCGGGTACCCGCTCTTCTAACTTCCACATCACACAAACGGAAGTATGTTTGAGCCTCTTAAGAATGAATGTGCAAAGCCTCTATCTACATGTCGGGTCTTCAGCGGCCTGATGCTCTGACCCTTAACACACTAGCCACAAGTCACTAATCTTGACAATTTGGCCACCGGGATCACCCAAACTATCCCCAGATTCCAGATACAAATACAGATTCAAAGCTACAAAATTACTCGCCGAATTGCAGCGTAGCAATAAGTTCAAGGTTATCTAAGTAAATTAAGTTATATTCTAAAATTACAGGCATTGCACTTTGAATATTTTTTTATTTTTCTTCACTATAATACTAAGTTAAAAATAAAATTTGTTGAACACTTAATTTTTAACAGCTATTTTTATATTATCTTGGAATAGAATACATAAGCAAACAAATGTAAACAATACATTGAAATGTAAATATCTATCAGCTATTTTCTTTTATAATAGCTGACTATTAATCTAAAAATAAAAATTTAATCCACATAATTTAGAATATACTTATATTGAAAACTATTAATAAAATGATTTCAACTTATATAATAATTCATTCAATATATGGCGAAACTTACCATATATTTACATTTTTTTTTTACAAAAATTTTATCCAATTTTTGTGGAATTCTCTGTATGCATTACTGAATTTTTTGCGAGAAAATTATTCATTGCATTCACTAATTATTTAAAAGTACTGTGATTTATAATTTTTTAAAGGTTACAGTGATGACAAAATTTTTGGACTCAGAAGCATATCAGAAACTTCTTCAGTTCAACAGACCTATCTTCACAGAATACGGCACAAGGTCATACCCAGATCTATGTAAAAATATTTTCCAAAGGTTTCTATGTTTCTCTCTTTCTGTAAATAATACACAATAGATGTATTTTTTATCATTAATATATATATATATATATATATATATATATATATACGAGTATATACACCGAATTAAAGGAACCTTGTAAAGTTATCCCTCCATTGAATATTTTACAGCAATTTTTGACTTGAGTATTTCTCTCTCTGCGCGGTTTATTAAACTCCACTATATCAAAGAATGTTAAGATATTTTCTTTTCATTCGTTTCTCTTGTGCTCACAAAATTTCAAACGATTTTCATGTGAGTTTGAATCAATCTTAGATTTACCCCAATGTAGTATATCTCATTCTCTTATTTCAATTTTTAAATATATTGAAAAATAAGTACCGATTAAAGAATGAAATATTTGTAAATTAATAAAATTGACATAACTGGTCGGCCAAAAATTAAAATTTCTCAGTAAATTCAAATATTTCTCAATCATCGATATATAATATCTTTTCAACTAATTGTAATATTGGAATGAAAATTAGTTTACGTCCTATTCTCAGACCTACTGAATATATGCACAAAATTTCATAAGAATCGGTCAAGTCATTTCGGAGGAGTTTGGTTACAAACACTGTGACAGGAGAATTTTATATATTAGATATCGCTGACTCTATTTACTCCTCATGAACACCCAAATTATTTTTTCGCAAACGTGGAGCCCTTACAGGTCGTCATATACCCCTAGATGTGAATATAAACCACTTTGAGATTATGTGATATGGAAGTTAGAATATCTTTTGGCCACCTATAATTGTATCAAAAACTATAAATTTATGTTTAATAAATTTAATTACATTTTTTTATTTTGTGATGAATAACTAAACTATAATTGTATCAAAAACTATAAATTGATGTTTAATAAATTTAATTACTTTTTTTTATTTTGTGATAAATAACTAACCTATAATTATGGTATAACTCTATTTCAGATTTATTGCTACCTTCCTTCCCATGAGTTTTACAGACAACAATTTTGATAACTTCTTAATGTTGGAAGATGAAATGTATTTGATTTCGGAAAAGAATAGCTATTGGAAAATAAATTCTGATGATTTGACGGCCATTGAAAAGGTAAGAAATAACTGAAATAAAAATCACATGTGATTGTTGTTATATCATGTATTTATAAAGATTCCCTTAACCACCCCTTAACCCCTCAGCCCCTTACAAGGTACGTGCTACTGAAAATTAAACCACACCCAGTTTGCCCGTACGCTGTACGGGCAATAATATTCTCCTTTTTTCCCTTTGATTTGTGATTATGGTAAAACAATGTCTTGTTATTGTTTTGAAAAGGTGATACAGTTTGACTGTGTTAAAATACTTTTCATCTGGCCTTTTCTTTTTAGTGAAGACAAGACTTTTTCTTTGATGAAAACAGGGATTAGTATCATTAACATTTGTGTTATACTGCATGCAATGCTTTTGCATTCTGATCACCGTTTTTAGAAATTATGGATAGCAGAAGCGATATAAAAATACTTTTTATAAAATAATGATCTAAACTTGGATACGGATTCAGAAGTTTAGCCCAATTGTTTGGATTATTCTTCGGAGGAACACGCTCAAACTTCACACTTTTTCCTCAACCGTTTGATGTTGCATGAAAAATTCTTCGTAGTATGCTGAATGTACTTACAAAAAGCAAGCATTAAAGAGTTTTTGTGTTGCAAAATTGAAAAATGTGACATTAAAACATAAATCTAAATAAAATTCTCAATTTTCTCATTATATATTAATTTTGATGTTTAGTTATACATAACGAAAAAAGCACTTTCGTTAAAATTATTGACCGGTTAAGGGGTTAATCTAATTATACAGAGAAAAAAGTTTTAGATTATAAACTATTCAAAGACATCATTATCGTATGCTGATTTCATTAATATATAGATAACAGAATAATTCAGTTTTTTTTATATTTTCTACATATACAATCTCCTTTTCCATGTTTTCTTATAAAAACAACACTCTAATGTTAAAAATTGTGATCGAATTTTTAAAAACTGATTACATTTTATTTCTAGTTATTTCAGTAAAAATCTTATAAACAAAATTGAAGTTAATATACATTACTCCAAAATTAATATACATTACTTTGAAATTCTGTCATAAATCATTAGAGAATACTGTTGCATAGTCTGTGGTTCGTGCATTTCATGCTATGTACAAAGAGCAAAACAGATCTTTCAGAACGATGAAATTATTGTAGAAAAACAATATTTAAAATACAGAATGCAGCAGAATAATTAGCACAATAAGTTCCAGAAGATTCTAAATCATCTTCAACACTCAGTCACAATAATCAGTGAATATAAAATTCACGTAGGGGAGACCGGGGCAAGATGACTATGTTAACAATTTTTTGTTGTTTATTTATTTATTTTTAAGGATAGTAAAATTATTTTTATATGGAACTGTTATAGTAGTCCTTTGTAGTATTAAAATATCTTACCATTTATTTTTTTAAATAAAAGAAGTAAAGAATAATTTTATTTTTTCATAGCTTTAAATAGTTGTCAGGTTGCCCCTGTACGGGGGCGAGATGGAAACACTGAAAAAGGTTGAGCATATGTTATCTTTTGAATGTGTTACATGGTTTAACAAATGATAACTGTGTTTTTACATCTTACAAAGTATCAAACTAAGCGTAATGCATTGTAACGTAATGTTGAAGTGTTTAGTTTTGTATCTAACAATAGTCACAAATAAAAATGTTTTTTTTTCATAATTGGAACATTCCTCATGCCAATACTCTTGGCATTTACAGCACTGAATCCAATCTTCTGTTGGAGATTTACAATATTCCTCTTCACAATCAGGCGCATCTTTTAACACCGTCCTTTGAAGTTGATGTGGCTGGAATGGCTGACCTGGACTTTATAGATTTAGGTCTACAGGAACTTAGTTTGAGTTGCTTTACTCCCTTTTTAGTTTCACGAGCTTCTTTTCTGTTTTGTATAAAACTTCCTGTTCTTCCTTCTGCTTTTCCCTTTGTTCTAACATTTCTTTGAGTGTGCTTGTAAGAATGCTATAACTCAGTTTTTTGCTTTTTCTTTTTTTATCACATTATGTTGTCTCAGGCAATGGTTTGAAATTAAAAAAAAAACACTAACATGTTCTTGATGCATCAGATCGACATTTGCGTAAGTCTGTATTTCTGAAGGTTTATATGTTGTTTCTACTCAGGATCTGAGGATTAGCACTATTATTCTCAGTTTCATCGCTAACAGCATCATGGTTAGTAGTTTTTGCCGCAGAATAATCATATTCTCTAAACACAAGAGGATTATGATGGACCCACAAGAAGACCCACATTTCTTAAACCCTTTCAACGTTATTTCCACCTGTAGCTACTTTGAAGAAAGTGATGCTCAAAACCTCAGCAAAATTTCTGTCTGTGATAGTTTGTTCTGGATGAATGAACATAAAGTTGTCACATGCTTGGCTATAGTACGTTTTTAATTGGTCAAAAATGATACAACAAGGGGCTGGAGACGAGGCAATGTGTGGAGGAGGGCAACCCAACCATGATGATGTTTTTCGCTCTGCAATATAAGATAGTCTGCAAAGTTATATGAGTTTGGTGATTGTCAAAAATCAACAGAGTAGGAGATTCTTTGCTTGGTTTCACATTTAAAATTTCTTCAAAAAAAAAGAAAAAATGTGCCCTTATTGTTCCAGCCGTTATCACAACAGTTGCCTACATTTCCTGGTTCTACAAGTTCAGGAAGCATTCGTTTTCTAGGAAAAAATCAGAAAAAGTGGCAGGTAAAAGCCAGTAGCTCTAAAGCAACAAATTATTGTTACATTCCTTCCTCTTTAGGGGGGGGGCTTAGACAATGGCAAAAATGTCTTCCTCTGGTCACCCCCTTTCGAACGAAACCTTTCCCGATCCGTTTCACTCCTTAGCCCAGAAGAAATAGAACGCATGGTCGCGCGGAGAAACACAGAGACAAACAAGTGTTTATAGGGTTTAATAGAGTGGAAAACCTAGTTAATTCCAAAACACGGGGCAAGATGGCGAGCTCGTCATCTTGCCCAGACTGTCTGTTTAAAAATATTCGTTCACATTACCATGAAGGAAGATAATTAATTTACATTTATTCATGGTAATAGGTAGTATTTAAACCAAATTTCTCATAAATATTAAAGAGAAACGATATATCTTACCTATATCTGTAGCAGAGTTTATTTATACAAGCATAAAAGTTATATTGTGGCAGCAAAAAACAATCAAAACTTCACTTTGATTGTTCAAAGATTTCAGCGTGTATATGGTATTGCTTAAGGACCCGCCAAAGGGAGAGCCAGTAGTGTTCGTTTGATGCTGCTACCTAGTGGAATAAGGAAAAATTAAGACCCTCGTCATCTTGCCCCTTTCTTCATCTTGCCACTGTCTCCCCTACGTAACGTTAAATTTTATCCACGTGCTCGCATGCACGCACGCACACACATGCAACCAATTGCAAGTTAAGTTTTTAACAATTGAAGTAATACTAAGTTTCTTCCGCTAATAATTGCTATTTATTGTCTGTGGGGCTATCTTCCAACATTTTCTCGAAAACTCAACTTACGTCATGAATCGTGATATTATAGGTTTTTCCGGTAGCATCCAGTAGAATCAATATGGTCGTCAACTTAGATGTAAGCCAAGTTTCCATTGAAACGTCAAAATGGCTTGAGGAAACTCAGAATTGGTACAAAAAGGCTGACCTCTCAAGAGTTTTGTAAAGGGCAGTCAGTAGGCTAAAAATCTTCAGATTATCAATTTTCAGTTTTTGATATTTCTGAAATCGCCAATTCATGACCTGGATATAGCATATTTGCTATTTTATAAATTAGAAGTGTCTCAGAATAACTTTCAAAAAATCATCAGGTGTCTTGACACGCCGACTTTGGCAGATAGTTGCCTTTTAAATATCCTGAAACTATTGCAAAAAATACTTTTTTTAATTAATACTCAGTAAACTTTAGATAACAATAAAACTGCACATTTAATTGTTAGATTTTGGAGTACAATTTGTAGTTTATGGTTGAAGTGATTTGAAGCTTAATTATAACCTAAAGGATAGTTAAATATAACATTTGTGGAGTGCTATAACAAGGATTACTAAGTAGTACAGAATACTTACTTAGATTGTTTTTATAAAAAACTATTGGTTTCTAAAAAATTTATTTTTAAAGATGTTTGTGTTAATTTATCTTAATTTATTGCATGTATGGACATATTCGTGTGTATACTGAAGTGAAATTTTTGAAATATTTCTAAAGCATTTAGCTAAGTGCTTCTCAAAATTCCAATATTCACGCACCCCCCTCATACAATAACAATGTATTGAAATCAATAATACCATACTTTGATGCTAAAACTACAATATGTTTTTAATCTCTTAAGTATCACAGGCGTATATAAACGTCTCTCTGAGCCAAAGCGTTAATTTCCCTTTACGTATTTATACTTAATTCCGAAGTACGATCTTCTCTTTGCACTGCTATCCATAAAATTATTCCAAAAGCTTTGGAATGCAATAAAATGACCTTGAAAATTTTGCGAATAATTATGTACTTATTTTATATTATCTGCTTCTGTATTACTTCCACCTCCCCAAAACATTATATACGCGAGCATACATGGAAAACGGCTGGCATTGGGAAGCGATTCATGTAAATTTTAATCGGCAATTAAGGGATTAATTATAAACCGTATAAATTAACAAGATTAGTGTTAATTTATAGACATAATTTAGTATATGACTATCCCATAATAACACTGGTAATTATTAAACTTGTTCTTAAGTTGGCATTGTTAAATTAATTATAAAAAAAAAAACATTGTATAGCACTGATGCATTCATACGTGTAATACATTAGTGTAAATGCGCATTTCATTTCTTATTATGACATAATGTATTTTGTTAACTTTCAATAAATTAATATATTTTTATTAATTTTTTTAATTTTTTTAATATTTAATATGACCGTGCCTTTTTTGAAAAGTTTTCACGCCCGTCAAGGGGGACGTGCCCCACAGTTTGAGAAACGCTGATTTAGCTAGAGAACAGATGTAGTAACAAAAAATTACCATTTTTATTAAATTCCTAAGTATGCTATACAAAACGTATAATTTAAATAAAAAACGGAACGATTGATTTTTAAAATTTCATTTAAGTATAAAGATAAAGGTGCATTTGATATACAAACAAAATCTTGAGTCGTTATGTTCAATAGTTTCTGAGAAAAAGTTACAAATTACGTATTGTCATAGTCGTTGCGCGATAAGATTGTTACATACATAAAAAATAAATAAATTTCGGATTTAAAAAAAATCAGTCTTCTTGGGGTTGTTTTAGAAACTTAAATTCTGATACTTTAGGAAGTTCTTAGTGTGTGACCATTCAAATCCATAATGAAACCTTTCGAAATTTCCTTCTAATCACATATTCCTCAATCCTATTGATAGATTATTACAAGGCATTCATGATGCTTTATGAACAACTTTGATAAAAGTCAGCGACCCTCAAACTCTGGAGCGTGCCCACTCGGTGAGCATGATAACTTTAAGAGGGGGACACGAACATAGTGAAAGGCCGAAAACAAAAGATAAATTTAAAAAATATTAATCCTCGAAAGTAAACAAACAAAATACATTCTGGCATACGAAACAAATACACTTATAAATGTATCAGTTCTGCACAATGCATTTCATAACCAAGCAATATTGAGCAATTAATTTAGCAATACTGAATTAAGATCAAGTTTAATAGTAACCATTGATCCCATGGGCATGCCATATACAGAGTGTCCTAAAACGACCGCATAAACTCTGCAAGGCTAGATTTTTTGATGCGAGTACATAAAAACTGCCCAAAGAAGCGCTCCTGTACGATCCATAGTTTACGAGAAAAATACGAAAAACAAAGTATGATGTCACTTCTGGTGCAAGGAAAAAACACTTTATTGAACATATAAATAGCAGTATATGCAAAATTTAAGGCAGTTGTTCAAAGTGTTCACCGTGCATGCCGAGTCAGGCTTGTGCACTCCATGGAATGGCTGTTATCACAAGTCGCAGCACCGTGGGGTCTACCGAAGTACAAGCAGCATGCAGACGAGAAATTACGTCCATTTGTGTTGTCACTACGCCTCGATACACCCGTTACGTGAGACTGCCCTATAGGGGAAAAAACCCAATGGTGTAAGATCTGGTGAACGTGGTGGCCATAGAACAGGTCCCTGACGTCCGATCCAGCAGCCGTGATATAAGATATACAGACAATCACGTACAGGTGCTCAGAAAGGCAGTGGAGCCCCATCATGCTGGAACCAAAGTTCATGTATGTGGGACGGCGTCTAGGGGAAGGTTCATATTTAATATTAAATAATCACAGAGAGTTAAAATGACCTAATTTATTAAAACACAACCAAAACATTTAACTATTTACAAGGGGTTTCAAATAATTAACTCAAGAGCAATTTTGCTACCGAGATAGCACCATACTAATTCGGAAAACACGACTTCACTCTCAAAAAATGGAGAGAGATTCCATCCGACCTACGTTCGTGCAATCTTTCAAACAACTCCCAGTTTTTTGCCACATCATAGACATATGACATCACTGTATCGCGAGCGAAGATTCAGGTGGTTTCCATTAGTGGCGCCATCTCTTACAATTCAAATAAGAATAAAAAGAAATGAAAAAACCTGCATCCATTTCCTACAAGTTCGGCCATCCTGGGAATCATTGACCTCAGTGATTTTCATAACATACAATAAAATACAGGTCTCTGCAAAATTAATACTAATCAGGGATAAAAATTCCACAACAATCATTCAAATTTTAAAAAAAGGATACAACCCTATAAAATGAAACATTAATAGCAAAGAAAACAAAACACATTAATACACATTATGTTTTTAAAAAAGAATAGGAGACGCTTTTTATAAAAATACACCATCATGTGTTGAGTAAAATTTCATTAAAACAGCAGATGAATTTGTTATCTTAGGTCCCTCATAATCACCCACTTTCTCTAAATCATATCTATCTCTAGGTTTTACTTTAACTATTCTATATGGTCCCAAAAACCAAGGCCTTAATTTCAAACCCGTCCCAAATTATGTTCTCTGAATGACCACCAAGTCACCCTTGTGGTAGTTAAGGGCCTTCCTGTCATAGGTTATTTTATTCTCTAACTGTACCTTCTGGATATTTTTCTTTGTGTCTTGTCGTAATTGGTTCCTCTGTTCCTGAAATTCCTCCAACATTTCCTCCATTAGTAACTCCTTCAGATGAAGGTCTTCCTTGTTTCTCATGGTAACGCCAATTAATAATTCAAATGGAGACCACTTAGTACTACGATTAAATGTACTATTTAAAATCTTTGAAGTGGGGCTACGAACTTGAACCACTTGGAAGACTCCGCAATTGATAGTTTGGTCAAAACGGGAATAATAGTTCGGTGTATTCTCTCGATTTGGCTATTCCCTCTGGGTACTCCGGTGGCGATTTGCAAATGCTGAATGTTTTCATCAGCACAATAATCTCCAAAAGCTCCAGAGGTAAAAGCAGAGCCTCTGCCTCTTATTATTCTTTTGGGATTACCAAAAGTCTTTTGTTGCAATTTTAATTTATTCAAACCAACTTCTGCGGAAGTAGATCTAACGGGATAAAGCCAGGTAAATTTTGTAAAAGCATCCACTATTGTGAGAATATGCTGATATTTCTTGTTAGTAGAAGGCAAAGGTCCGATAAAATCGACGTGATAAGTACTTAATGGCACATCTTTAGGAATGGGGTTGAGAAATTCATCCTTTTTACAACTCTTTTTGTTGGTCAAAATACATGGCACACAGTTAACAATTACATTCTGCATTTGCTTGCTCAAATTGGGAATGAAGAATTCCTGTTTGACAACTCCTTCAGTCTTATCGTCGGAGAAATGTCCCTTCTCATGTGCTAACTTTATTATCTCGATTTGCATATATCTTGGTACAACTATCAATTCACGACTTCAACCTATTTGTAAAGTATTTCGTTTTTATTGAAAAAGTCTGAATTGCTGTTTGTTTCAATCAGTGACCTTAGACTCTGAGTTTATTCATCCTCTTGTTGTGCCTTTTTTAATCTTGCGGTTAGATCGTATAATTATTCGACTATATTTAAGGGATCCACATTTGATTCTCTGCTGGACGATACAAATTTCATAATCAACTCTTCAGCAATAATCTGGTAGTTTGTTATCGAGTAACCATTTTTTTCCATATCTTTTGAACGCTGAGCAGTCCTTATGACTTTGATGATTTCCATAAGGTAGGTACGAATTTCTTTAAAGCGTTGACAACAGCAATAATTTCAAGTTTATAGCTGCTATACTGCTCCTCTGCCGGAGTAGTTTTCTTAGACACGTATTGAACAGGATGTAATTTTCCATCTTCTGCCTCCTGGAGTAAGACGGCTCCGTATCCTTGTTGACTTGCGTCCGTGTGCAATTCGGTTGTTTTTCCCTGCTGGAAAATACTTAATACTGGACTTTCAGTCAATAATTGCTTGAGCTTTTCAAATGCTTCTATTTCAGGTCGCTCAAAGGCAAATGGATTGTCGTTTCTAATTAGATCACTCAAAGGTTTCGCTATTTTAGAGTACCATGGAATAAATTTTTCAAAAATAGCCAGTGAGTCCTAAAAAGCTTTGGACTTGTTTGGCAGTCGTTGATACAGGGAACCTCTCGACATCTATCTTTTTTGCAACTGAAGGGCGCACCATTTCATTTTCGACAGCGTAACCCAAAAATTCCAACTTTCGTTTTAAAAACTGAATTTTTTTCAAATTTGATCTCCACCGCATATCTGGGGATGCGACCTCAAATACTTTCTTTATTTTTTCCATACCTTCTTTCTCATCTTTAGCTGGAATGATCAAATCGTCCAAGTAAATTATTACGATGCCTTTTCGCGTGAGTTCCCTCAAAATGCTGTACACATATCTTTGGAATACGCTTGGGCTTGCACTGAGACCAAAATGTACCTTATTAAATTCGAACTGCCCGTCTGGTACAACAAAGGAAGTGAAATGCTTGCAATCCTCGTTCACGTCGACATGAAAAACCCATTTTTTAAGTCTAACGGGGAATACACTTTGGCATCTTGCAGTCTATCCAATACGTCCTCTATCAGAGGCAAGGGGAAGCGATCCTTGACTAGTTTTCGGTTCAGTTTCCTATAGTCAATGAATAGTCTGTTGGTACCATCTTTCTTCTTGACTAACACGATTGGACTTGCATATTCAGAAGAGCTTGGTCTCACGATTCCCTTACCCAACCATTCGCCGATCTGCTTGTTGACGACCTGATTCTCCAGAAATGACAAACGGCGTGCTGTTTGGTAAACTGGTATATCATCCTTCAGGATAATTCTCATGGACATATTTGTCATTTCGGTCTTCTTAGGTGTATAGCTGTTGATTAGTTCAGAGAGTTCCTTTCATATTCGAGGATTGATAACATGTTAACTTCGATTTCGTGGTGTCTTTCTTGCTTCATAAACCTGTGTATTCACAAACCAAACCTTCTCTTCGTGTTTACGGAAATAAGCACCTTTTCTATCAAAGCCAACAAAAGCCTGTTCCAAAATGTCCGATCCTATCACTGCCTGGAACTCCAAATGCACCGCAGGCACGACATGCCATATTACGGAATATTTCTCTCCATCCAATTCGATTTCTCGTTGGAAAGATCCTTTTGTTTTGACTTCGTACTTTCCTAATCCAGATAACACGACAATGTCCTTCGAAATCTTCGATTGCTCGATGATTCATTTGCTTACATCTTCACGAACGAGCAAAACTGAGCTTCCAGTGTCGATGAGAGCCTCAAAAGTCTTGTTTCCGATGGTTATTTTCCTGGTCTTAATTTTGTCTTGCTTAATTCGAGAACAGATCTGGACGGGGAGCCTGAAGATTTAATGCTTTTCGAACCTTTGTTGTGCTTTGTTCAATCTACTGCATAGTGACTTGGTCCCCTGGAGTAGCTACATTTTACCTGTTTAACTCTTTTATCGTAAGTTCTCTTCGATTGAAAGCATTTTCTATCATTCCAATTATTTCCGAGGTGAAAACGTTCTTGCCTTTGAGAACAATTATCGTTATTGTTCGATCTTTTAGCAAATGAGTTTAACTGCTTTGGCCCTATAGTTCTTCGGACGTCCTCATAATCTTCACATTTTTTCGCTAGCTCAATAGATGAGTTAATAGTAGACCATTCATCCAAAAAGTGTTCCTGAAAATCATAAGGCGCCTTCTTCTTCATTTGATTGGCTATGATTAATTCTCGTAATTGGTCATAGGTGTTAACTTTTAAGCCCAAAGTCCACCCATCAAAATACGTCTGTAATTCGTGTGAAATCTTGCCTGTTCGTTCATCGGACATTTGGTGAAACAAAAATAACTGACGAAATTTTTCCGGAGATAACTTAAATATTTGTAAGAGTAAATCCTTTACATGATCGTAATTATTACATTTATCAGTTGGTTCTCTTGCGATCAGATGGACAATTTCGACGGGTATTAACCCTATAAGTTTTTGAACCCAATCTTTTTTCAGCAAGAAAGTTAGTTCTGCATGACGCTCAAATATGGTGAGATTCAAACCAATATCTTCCTTCATATTAAACTTATGAAAAGTTTCGTGAATCAGTTTATTCGATGTTTGAACGTTTTCGGCGTTATTCGGCATACTGTCAGTCTGTTGCGCTTGTATTCGCAACTTCTCTAATTCGTACTCTCGTCTTTCTCTCTCTTATTTTCGCATATCCTCTCTCTCTTCTCTTTTTGTACGTCCCTCCACAATGTTATCAAGCATCCTTTTAACATCGTCTTCAACGTAATCTGGGCTTTTAACGATCAGCTCCTTTAACTTCAATTTTGTGATACTTGCTTCGATAGTAAGATCCAAATCTGCGGCGAGTGACATCAAATCCTCTTTCTTTTTCACAAGTAAGAATACCATTTTTATACTCAGAGTGGTGACCCAGAGAACAACTTAAATTTTTACCCAAGTTAAATGAGACAAAACTATTAAAATGACACGCAAAAAGTTTACTCACCTAAGCAGAAACAAAAGATAAATTTAAATAAGATGCAATTATCAAGTATAAATAATTATGGACAAAAATGGATTTTTTAAAGAATTCCCAGAACCTAAATCATCTTGCAAGACACAACAGTATTACAAATAATATCAATTTTATTTTTATTAAAAAAACAACGCGTTCCTCTATCATTTATCAAAAATAGATTACTAAGAAAAAACACGGAAAGTAGTCAGTTATTAATCCAAAACTAAAAGAACATCAAATATCTATGTCTGCAATTAAACCAATAATAGTACCTGTGGTACTTCAAAATTCAATTTCAGATTCACAGAACAGGAAATATACACACACAATCATTTAGTTATTTTTCGCTGATTACTCACACAATACCAAAAAAGGATACTAGCACAATACAATGTAATTATGAAGGCACTTTACGTTGACCTCAATGACACAGGAAATCTTGTTTCGTGTTGATAACTCTCAATTCGATCAGTTCAAGTCTTCGTCAACGTTGACCTCAATGACACAGGAAATCTTGTTTCGTGTTGATAACTCTCAATTCGATGAAGTTCCAAAGGTTCTCTCGTCAACGTTGACCTCAATGATCAAGGTAATCCCGTTGAATTCGTTCTGTATCTCGTTGAGTCGCTGGGCTTCCAGTTTCGGTAGACTACAGCTGACGTGGAAATTTGCCAAGGCTCTGTGTTTCTGACCAAGTCAGTAGACCTCTAGTTCTTGTTGACTGTTCTTGTTGAAGTATTTCCGTATCGGTCGCAGAATCTCCATATCGCTCTTAAAACTTCCGTATCACTCGTAAAACTTCTTACCCAGCTGGAGGCATCGCCGGGTCTCTATTCGATGCAAGGCAAGGTCCATGTACCACTCAGAAAATTAGAAATCGATGAGGAGGTAAAACTTTTAAAAAATGTTCTTATATAAAATTTTGAATAGTTTAAAATCCCGGTCGATTCCCCAATTTGTGGGACGCGTCTAGGGGAAGGTTCAAATTTAATATTAAATGATCACAGAGAGTTAAAAAGCCCTATAATTTATTAAAACACAACCAAAACATTTAACCATTTACAAGAGGTTTCAAATAATTAACTCAAGAGCAATTTTACTACCGAGATAGCACCATACTAATTCGAAAAACACGCCTTTACTCTCATAAAACGGAGAGACAGATTCCATCCGACCTACCTTCGTGAAACTCCCAGTTTTTTGCCACATCATAGACATATGACATCACTGTATCGCGAAGCGAAGATTCCCGTGGTTTCCATTATGGCGCCATCTCTTACAATTCAAATAAGAATAAAAAGAAATAAAAAAAACCTACATATTTTTCCTATATGTATTGCCGCTAATGGTATGTCATCAAGAAGCTCTGTTAAGACATCATTGAGAAACACCAAATACCACTGTCCCGAGGGCCATTCAGGCAACAGATATGGTCCAAGCAGGCGATCCCCGAGTATGACAGCCCAACTGTTAAGAAACCAACGTTTCTGATGTTTCAGCAGCCGGATTGCATGCGATTTCTCCTGGGACCACATATGGCTATTGTGATGATTGAATGCCCCATCACGAGTGAAACATGCTTGATCAGTCCACAGGATACGTGCAAGGAAACCATTAACTGTAATCTGTTGCTGCAACAGCCATACACAGAATACCACGCGTTTCTGACAGTCATCTGGTTTCAGACCTTGCACGTTTGTGTTCCGAAATATATATAGTCTCTCAGACCGTAAAAGCCTGTGCACATTAATTTTACTCGAAGTAATCTCACGTACTAATGCGTGTGTGCTTACTTTGGGCGTCTCTTCTACCCTATGCAGTATTGCATCCGCCTGTGCTACCGTCAGACCACTCCGCGGTATTCCAGTATCGTGAAGATTGGCTGTTGGCCAGACGCTTCCCGTATTTCGCAGTCTGTCGACCAGCGCCTACGGAAGACGTTGACATCGGGAGGAAGGGGGAATGGATATCGACAGGCATACTCCCTAGCAGTTCGTAAGGCATTTACATTACATCGGCCGTACATCATGTACATGTCGCAGTAGTCACGAAAGGAATGCATAGCCACCATACGAAGACCACCGGTAGCTGCAAGATGCAGTCTTTTAAAAACTAGTTCAACAAGGGCTTAACATCATTCTACGGATATAAGTGTATGAAGCGATATGCGCGGCAAACGTTTCAAACACAATCGTATGGAAAGATATGCAAATACTGCTGTTGATATGTCAAATAAAGTGTTTTTTCTTGCACCGGAAGTGACGTCATACTTTGTTTTTCTTATTTTTCTCGTAAACTATGGATCGTACAGGAACGCTTCTTTGGGCAGTTTTTATGTACTCCCAACGAGGAATCTAGTTGTGCTGAGTTTATGCGATCGTTTTGGGGCACCCTGTATAAATTATGTACAGAAATGAACACTTGATAATTTGTATGGTTCATAACTAATCCATTTTTGTCGATTAAAAGAGGCGTGATTTGCTCCTCCATCCCACCGTTTTTCATGTAGGCGTAAGTATGGGATCTATTGGGGGGGGGAGGAAGATAAATAAATAAATAAGTAAATCGTTCACAAACGCTGTCAAGATCTTATTATTGCCTTTCAAAACCTTCGGAATAATTCGTAAAATTATTCCAAAGATCAGAAAATAGCATACTTCGAAAGGCATATGTATAAGTCAGTGCCAATTAAAGCTTTGGCTGAGCAAGGCGTTTATAAACGCTAGTGGCACTTAAGAAGCTAAAACTGATCGTTGATTTGTGTCAAAGTACAGTATTATTGAATTCAATACATTGTTATTGCGTGGGGTATGCAATGAAAATTATGATTGAATATTCGGTCGCAAATATTAGAATTTACAGAAGCACTGATGTAAGTAATGCATTAAAACTGAAAATTCTTTCTAGATTGATACAGAAATTGAGTAGAATCATGTAAATGATGTAAAATATCTCTTTAGACAAAAAAAAAATCTATATATGTATTTTCGGCGCAGTTTAATAATTTTGTTTCCTATTTTACTTTTATTTCCTATTACATTAAGAAGTTGCTAAATTTTTATAAAATAGGACAAATACATGTTTCAATTAATAATTTTTGTGATGAAGCGACATTTTATTTTAAAAATACAATTTTTTTAAAATGTTGTTTTAAGACTACATGTACCTTTTTCTCAAAATCTATTGTATGAATGCACAGGGAATTTTTAATGTAATTTACTGATATGTAACTTTATATATACTGAAGTGAGCTTTCTGAAATGTTCCTGAAATACTTTGCAACAGTTATTGTAAAAAAAAAAATGACAATTTTCGAAGTGATCATAGTGATACTTTTACGTTGCATGATTTTGAAAACAAAACTAAATAATATATTTCAAAAATATTTTTTTTTGTTCTTGTTTGTTTTCTTTTTTCTAAAATTGCTTTATCGGAAATGTCATGTAGACAGAAAAGCTAAGAAAAAAAGTTTAAAGTGTTGTAAAAACATCATGCGATAAAAAAAAATATATCTATTTTAAAATTAGCTTCAATTTAAATTTTTGACCAAAATTCTTTACGCGTAAGCTAACAAATTAAACAATAAAATGAAAATATTTATTTTTAATCACTATTTAATATGACTTTTCAATTTTTTTAAAGAAATTGCGTTTGAAAACGATGACATTTTTAATGCTTAAAAAACAAATACTTCATAATTACACTTTTTTATCCAAAGATCATGCTAACAACAAAAGTCCCTTAGAATTATCAAAGGAAATTATCAATGCTTTGAAAAATACATTTTTCTCTTTTCGTCAGATAGAATTAGGTACGTAAATTTTGTCTATACACTGCTCCCTGTAGTAGCTACAAATATTAAAACATAACATTGAAACAATGCAAAGCTTCTAAATATTTGTAAAAAAAATTCTTTAAGTGACACTTTTTTTTATTTCCAACAGACAGATATATCGAACGTAGTGTCAGTCAACGCGGCAACGTCACACCCACACATAGCCCAAGATGGAACAATCTACAACATCGGATCAAGTGTCATGACTGGAATGAAATATAACATTTTCAAAACACCTCCTAAAAGTGCCGATGGTATGTACATACAACATATAACATGAATGAAGCTGTACATGAATGCAGTCTTGATGTGTGAATCTTAAATATATTCAGAATGACAGATACCTAAAAAAATACTTCATTTATTTATTAATTTATTAAGTAAGATCGACGCGGTTAAAGTCAAGGATGCTTTTGAAGGTTATGAATGCTATATTATACTCCCCTTATTATCTCTTTATATTTTAATTTATACAATAAATCAAAGTAATATGAAGCGTAAATATGTTCCAGGCTATCTTTATTAATTGACAATCTTTTCTTGGCTCTTTAAATGATACGAACTATATTTATCCCTTTGAATGATAATGAGGTACATATACGTCTATGAGAAGTATCTAAGTTGGTATAAACGTATATATACGTTTCGGGTTTCTTAGCCTAAGGTGATAAAGCCGTTTATGGATGTCACAGATTGATATAATAAAAAACCTATATATCCCACTTAACATTTATTTCTCTTAATATCTTCAAGTCTTTAATTAAACACCCAATTGTTTCTCGGAACATATAGTCCAAATATAACACTTATTATCACAGATCATTATTTTTATAGCCTCCTTTGTCATTCTTAACATTCAAGTATAGCACATAAACTAAGAAGGGTACTTAACACACCTATATAAGTGGTAAACACACTTAGATTTCACTTGGCTCCGTTTTCTCTCAGTGTAAGATCTGTCGATTGCTTACTAAATAAAATCGTTTGTAAAAAACGTGGTGTTTGGTACAGCTCCTGCTGGCATTTATTCTATAGTGTTTCAAAACACTGTAGAATAAATGCTAGAGCAGAATGTACCTGAAAATGGATAGTTCAAACTTTATATATCTATTCTTAAAAGCAAAAGCATTTTGAAAAGCGGAAAAAAATGAATGCCAAGCCAGTCAAATATAAAAATTGATGTAAAGGAATGTTGTGGAATTGTGAACGTGCTGTAAATCACTTGGCTGAACGTGAGTTTACCGGAGAAAAGAATTGCTTCTATCCTGGGGAATAGAAAATTCTGCGCCGATCACCAGATGAAGAAAAACAGTTCTACAATAAAATTTCTCTTCGACACTTAAGGAAACTAGGAATATCAAAAATTTCATTTTGATTATGCAAACTAAGGCAGAAGACAGAATTAAAAAGGAAAAGAATACAGAATAAGGGAGAAGAACAAATACAGAAGAAGAAAAAACAAGTCGAAATGCATTAACATCATAAATAGTGATATACACTTTGAAGATATACAAACTTGTTTCAAAATTTATAATTTGAAAAATCCCATTCAAATATTCCTAGACAACTTTGAAGATACATGCGATTATTTCGAAGTAACAGTGAAACAGAAAATCATTTTTAAGCAAGCCAAAGATAAAATGAAAATTCGAGATAAACAAGTAAATGCAAAATTAAACTTCAAATTGCCCAGAATTTATACATTTAAAATATCCGGTGAAGCGAGTACCTAACTGTCCAACACAGCTTGTCCATAGACAACATTACAGAAGATGGAATTTGAGAAGTGGTCAATATCAACACCCGGTGGGTTATTCAAGAAAAAATTTATACTATCCTCAGCGTCCAGCATCCACTTCTCATCATCCGGCCTGTCCATCTGCTGCTGGGCGACAATGTATCCTAGAAACCAACGAGTCTCGCAACAAGCACCAGCAACTTTGCGACCAGAGGCTTCAACCTGCCACCCCAGTCAAAGTACGCTAGAAAATAACACGTATTCCAACAACACAGGATAGGATAATTGGAGATCATCAAAACAAGAGTGAACTTCAAACAAGTTCCTGTCCGTGTGGAACACATAGAATCAGAAATATCCATCATCAATGGAGATATCAAGGATAGTAAAAATATTAATTTACAAATGAACATAGGAAAAATTCATAAAAATTTTGCAAATTCCTCATAGTGAATGTAGAACTGCCATATATAATTGTGTCTAATGAGATTATCAAAAGTTTTGAATTAATTGTTAATTTTAGTGAACATAAGATATTTCAAAGAGGCAAAATAATTTCAAAAAAGGGTGAATCTAAGGAAATATTAAAGAAAAAACTAAGCATAAAAAAGATAATAAAATTCTTAAATTTAAAAAATTATAAAATTGCTACTAAGAAAGCTGATATTATTTTAATATAGAAATACTTCCTAACAATGATTATGATAATATTAATGTGATTATTGATAAATATAAACATGTCTTTGCTAAAAATAAATTTGATGTGGGTGTGATTATAAAGTACTCCTCCTAAAGTAGTACTTACCTCAGAATTACCCATTGTAAATCGCCCTTATCGAACCTCTCATAAAAATGACGGGGAAATAAAAAAAACAATTAGATGCATTGCTGAAAGCATTAATAATTAAACCAACTCTTAATTCGTATGCTGCTCCAATAACATTGACTTTTAAAAGGAGGATAATGCTCACACACGATTATGTATTAATTATTGAAAGCTGAATGCTATCACGAAATTGGATGCGGAACCAATTCCCCGTAAAGATGCAGTTTAGAAAAATTAACACATGCAAAAGTTTTCTCAATAATTGGCTTTTGTAGCGGCTAATGACACGTTAAATTAGATGATAATGAATCTGAAAAACTTGCATTTACATCAAATTATAGTCTGGTTTAATTTAATCGCTTGCCTTTTGGATACATAAATTCCCCAGCTATTTTTCAAAGAGCTATTTTAAAAATCTAAATAAATACCAAATAAAATTTGAATTAAATTAGTTTGACGATGAAACAGTATTTTCAAAATTAGTTGAAGAATATGCAAAACATTTAGAAGAAATTTTTAAATTTTGTGAAACAGAAAATATTAAGTAAATTTCTCAAAATGCAAATCTATTAAAGATACGATTTTTTTCTTGGGATATGAAATAAAACAAGAATCATACAGTCCAAACAATACAAATGTAGAAATAATTCAAAAACTCATTTTCCCTGGAAATAAAAGATTCCTCGGTAATATTAATGTTTATTATAAATTCATTCCTCAATATCCAAAATTAAGAATGCCACTAAATAGTGTTCTTAAAAATAATCAAAGATAGGATTGGACCACTGAAGGTCAACTATCTTTTCAAAAACTTAAAGAAAGCCTTATTTCAAAGCTTATTTTAATCTTATTTAATCCATATCACCCTTGTCATCTTTACGTAAACGCAACGAAAACCTCGATCTCATCGATCCTCAAGCAAGAAAGATCCATTAAAAACAGTATCCGATTGAATTCCATTCCAGATGACTGAGGAATTATGCTTTTAAATATTCAATAACTGAATTAAAATGGTTAGCGATAATTGATAGTTTGTATAAATTTCATTAATATCTTCAGGAATCTCATATCACAGTTCATACCAATCATAATGCTTTAGTTTAGCTTACAAATTTTAAAAATCTCACAGAGGTCGACTTTTTAGATGGTCTTTAAAAGTTTCTGTGTATGATTTTGATATAAAATATAAGAAAGGTAGCACTAATATTGAAGCAGATATGTAGACAAGAAATCCTATTGTTTTTCATTTAATTAATATGTGGCGGTGGTTTTTCTTTGTCGTTATTGCTAATGCCACCTGTCTGACGTAGTCAGATCGAGGCTCACGAAATTCATCATGGCATCGGGCTAGATTGTACGCCTGTCAATAGCCGTAGCTTTGATCACCATATAAGTGAAAGTACGATTTGGCTCGGTTCCTACCCAATTTTGAGGAAGAACACCCCGAGTGGTCAGGGGCCTCCCACTTCTATTACCCTTCCACCACTCTCACGAGAGGATTTGCGGCTCGACGGCTGTTTAGAGTACCCCAATACCGCGAAGGCACTATACATTTACAAACAACCATGCCTTCTTCGGGATTCGAACCCAGGCCCTATGGCACAGCAGTCAGCGTCACTAACCACTATAGTGGATGGGTGATGGCAAGACACTAACAGCCTCTGGACTGAAGAGATCATTTCAGCCTAGGGGTAGGAGGTGTACTTCCGAAACGGAAGGTGCTGTGAATGAATTCTCCTTCATCGGTGACCCTGGGGAACTTTGAACAACCGCAATCATCACAGAGCAATCGTGGCGCCATCTGTCCACCGCAAATGCAACCAAAACCGTCAGACACATGACGCAATCAACAAAATCATCTTACTCATGACGTAATCAACAGGCCATCTTGCACATGACGCGACCTTCAAACCGTCTCGCATGAATGACGCAACCAGCAAAGCCGTCACATAGTGACGCAATAGCTCACACGCTCCCCATGACAACGATATCGTTCATTCGGCCTACCGACTCACTGGTAGGGGAGTATGGACCAGCGGTTCTTACATAAGAAACTAGTTCCTGTTATTCAGGCCCTTATACAGTGTGTCCCGATGTGAAACGATGTGATGAAGAAAATGTTCCGATGTATTGCTTGAAATAGATAGACCCAATGCTATTAACAAAAGTGAGATTAAATTGGTTCATTCAGTCAAAGCATTTTCATCCATCTAAAAATTTTCAATTGAATCATGTTCAACAAAATACCCAAAAATAAAGAGAAAAAGAAAATAAACCTATTAAGTAGTACAGAATTGCCTACTTTTTGCTTAACACGACTTTTCGAAGAGGAAGAGTAATACAATATGATATTAAACTTTTATAGTATATTTTAGTGAAAAGTGATATTTTTTATAATTTAAAAGATACAGTAGAGCGCGTGTGTGTGTTTTATTATACAAAATTTTGAGAAATTGTAATGTACTTCATTATTTTTCTTTAAAATATTAAATGAGTTAACATTTATGATAGATATTGGTATCTTGTGAGGATGAAAGATATAAATTTTGTTATTAGAAAAATGACACTAATGTACTAGTAATAATGATATTGATGAGAAACAAAAAAAATGTCACGTTACATACTTTTTTCCCCACTGAATTTTATTATTTTGTTCTTTATTTTTTTATCAGTAACTTTAGTGAATTTTCTTTAATCTTTGTCATTTTGAAATGCTGTGTTTTGATATGATGGTCAGATATCAGGATTCACTGTATCTTGAAATTTTCTTTGTCTAGATTTAAATTAATTAAAAAATTTGAAGCTCATTTTTGGAAATTAAATAGTGGATAGAAGAGAATTCAATAATTATGATTTTTTATATGTCTCGAAACAATAAGAGGGAAAACTTGTTTAGTTTGATTTGTACACCACATATTAGCATTCCTGAACATCTGTGATTTGATCAGGCAGATTTCTCTGAGAGATGTGTTTGAAAAGAAATAGTATGATGCAATTTAAAATAGGGAATGTGAGATGTAAGAGAAAAAGAAAAAAAATTTCTATGACATGAATAAATTAAAAAAGTTATGGAAAGATTCAAAATATTTTGTGATATTTTTATGTAAAATTGAATATAGTGAAAATTTTATTACACCAAATTGTATCCTCCGCTTAAAAGTAAATACTAAAAGTGATGATAGACTTCTTTCACTACACTCACACACACACACATATACGAGGGCATTTCGAAAAGTAAAGATACACCGTAAGAGCCAGAGGAAAAGGAAAGTTTTGGAGAGCAAAAAGTTGGCAACACAGGTGTTAACCTTGAACCGTTAGCTTTCTCCTCACGGTCGTTCGGCATTTCAACGTTGATTCTGTTTGGAGTAGGTCGTGTTTAAAATGGCTGCTCCGATTCAGAATCCCGCCAAATGCGAAGTGCGCTCCGTCATACGTTTTCTTCATGCAAAAGGTCAGCGACCAGTGGATATTCACAAAGAAATTGTTTTTGTTTATGGGAACATTATGGATCGACAAAATGTAACGAAATGGTGTCGTCATTTCTCTGAAGGTAGGACTGATGTTCATGACGAACAAAGAACAGGTCGGCCATCTGCTATCTCTGATGCCCTTCTTCAGAGAACGGAGGAAGCAATTCGTGCGAATAGACGCCTCAAATTGAAAAAATTGCATCAGATTAAACCGGAAGTGTCAATGACAACTCTTCATGAAGTTGTGACTGTCAAGTTAGGGTAGAGGAAATTGAGTGCGCGCTGGGTTCCAAAAATGTTAACGGAAGAACACAAAAAGAAAAGGATGGGCTTTTCACTCGACTTCCTCACACGCTATTCAGAAGCAGGTGATGAGTTGCTTGATCACGTTGTGATAGGTGACGAGATGTGGACTTATCATCATAAACCTGAATCCAATCAACAATCAATGCAATGGCGCCATTTGAATTCACCAAAAGTCAAGAAATGGAAAACTTCGATTTCAGCGGAAAAAAACATGGCTTCATTTTTTTGGGACAGGCAAGGCATTCTTCTGTTGGAATTTATGCCTCCCGGAACGACAATTAATTGCCAGACTTTGAAACGTCTTCGAAGGGCAATTCAAAACAAACGCAGGGGAATGCTCACAATTGCTTCACGACAACGCTCGGCCTCACACAGCGCTCGTAACCAAAGCAATACTCAAACAATTCAAATTTTGGAGTATTGGACCATCCGCCATACAGCCCGGACCTTGAGCCCAGCGACTTCCATTTATTCCGTTACCTGAAGTCACATCTTGGTGGAAAATCATTCCACGACGATAATGAGATCAAAGATGAAGTTGAAATGCGGTTCCGACAACAAGCGGCAACCTTCTATGACTGTGGGATACAAAAGCTTGTGCACCGACTTAATAAATGTTTGGATAACGGGGGTGATTATGTTGAAAAATAATAAATAATCCAGTTAAGGATGTAACTGACGTTTTCTAAATAAAGGTTTTTTTAACGAATGCGAGACATTGTATCTTTACTTTTCGAAATGCACTCGTAAATACGTATATATAAATTAAAAATGATAAAAAAAAATTTAGTCATTACATTTCAATATCGTTTAAAAAAACCATTTCTTCTTTAGTTTTTTTCATGTAAACCTCCTAAAAAAGATGTTTCCCTTTCTTTCTTCTGCTTGTATAATAAATTGTTTTCACAGTTATAACATTTTTCTTTCTCTCAGGTCTAAGCGCATTACAACGTACTACGATGCTTTCAACCATCAGTTCCAGTTACACGACTTGTTTGAGTTATTATCACAGTTTCGGCCTAAGTGAAAACTACATCTTACTTGTAGAACAACCCTATCTTATCAATACCTTAAAGATGGCTACTTCAGGCATTGTTGGATATTGTTTCCATGACTTAATGGATTGGTATCCAGACGAAAAAGTAAGTTTCTTCTCAGGTTTTCGTGAGATAACCTTCTTATGATATACATTTGAAAATTGGTGTTAATTTGGTACACAAAAATCCTAATAACCATTAAATACTTTGGAAATGTAATCTTTGTAAATGGATTACACAGAAGTTTACATCTGTATCCAAAAATTCACACCCTTGGAATCCTTCATAAATATAAATCAGTAATATGTTTAACTATATATATATATATATATATACTCTTAAAAGTTGCCGGGGAATTACTCCCCCATAGACCTTCTGAGTGTGATTTGATCACATTGTTACCTCATATTTTAATTTTATTTATATATATTTACAGGCTATATTTCGTTTGATCGATCGTGAAACTGGGATTGAAATCGAGACAAAATATGTAACGAATGCATTCTTCTTCTTTCATCACATCAACACTTATGAAGAAGATGGGCATCTTGTTTCCGATTTAGTAACCTACTCTGATCCAGATGTAGTAAACCATCTTTTACTAGAAAAATTACGTTTGGGGACGTTCCCGATGGCAATCGTAGCTGGCCTCACTCGATTCGTCTTGCCTCTAAACACTGTAAGAATTTAATGTTTAGATAAAAAAATTATTTTTAATTTAACGTATATAAGTATGTTCTCTCTCTCTCTCTTGAAATATGCTCCGATTTATTATATATAGCTTTTAAAATTTTCAAGATCATAGATACACGCATTTTTGATAGCTCTCTCCATGCCTTACACAAAATCAAGCCAGTTTTAAATAATTGTGGATATTGTGATACAATTGTGATGCCCTGTATTATAATGTTTAAACAATTGATCAAATACTCTACTTTGTCCAGAAGGTAAAAGGATGCACATAATATGAAGCCTACTAGACACACAATGGCTATTTTCCTTGATCTCAGTAAGGCTTTTGATAGGGTTTGGAAAAATGAGCTTTCGTTAAAATGCTTCTCCGATTTTAATATCAAGGGCCGTGCCCTTCCATGGATCTCCGATTTCATGAATAACCGATCTTTTAGAGTGAAATATCAAAATAGCTTTGTCCGGCATTTATAAAACATATCAAGGCATTCTACAGGGTTCAGTATTGAGCTCTTCCTTTTTTCACTATTTTTGGCCGGAATGGAAAAAAGTGGCATCCCCTTGTCAAATATGCATTTTTGCTGATGATGTTGTGCTCTGGGACTACGGACTTAATTAAGCAGGAAAAGTCACTTAATTATTCCTTACAGAAAATCCAGTGTTTTGCAGAGGAGCATAAACTAAACTTTAATCACACCAAATCTCAAAGCTGCTTCTCCACTACAAATACGCATTTATTCAACTATCAACCGATGATTTAACTAAAGGACGATTTACTACAATCTACCAAGACCCCTACTTATCTGGGATTCACATTATATACTGAAATTAATTGCAGTAAACACATTCATAGACTCTATGAAAAAGATGGAAAGAGACTTCAGCTCTTAAAATACATCTTCGGTAGGGATTAGGGAGCGGACGCTAAAACTCTCAAAATTACTTACACTGCTCTCATCCGACCAGTTCTCGAATATGGCTACCAGATTTACCAGGTCGCTGCACCTTTTAATCTGAAAAAGTTAGAAAGAATACAGCTAAGTGCAGCTAGAATTATCACTGGTCTTAGATTTTGCTGCCACAACAATGTTGTCTTTTACGAATCGGATCTCCAACTTTGTCCATGAGAAGAGAAGCAAACTGGGCGAAATACATCGCCACACTCAAAAGTTTTGGATCCTACAATAGAACGTCGATCTTTTTTTATCAAAATGAACAAGGAATCAGAAGCTGAAGAAGGATAGCCCTCTAGGGTTACTGTGGAAGCGGGAATCTAGAAGAAAAAAAGACATTGACTTCTTTAAATCTAGAAGACATTGATGCAGGGGCCTGCATCCCTTTTAATTTATTGACACCAACTACTACCTTTAGTAACGTAACTGTTAATGAAAACTTGAAAATTAATTTTACCAAGCATAACGAACACCCAGAACTAGTGCGCCAGCTTGTCCTCGAGGTCATAGATAATATTCCCTCCTATGCCTTGGTCCTCTACACAGATAGAAGAAGACCTGACTCAGGCAGAACGGGCAGTGGTGTTTTTATGAAAACAAATACTAAGGAATTTCAATATCGTTTTAGAAACCCTGACAACAGCTCAGTTTTCCACTCTGAGCTTGTTGCTATTAGAGAAGCCTTAAACCTTGCTTTGGACAATCGCGCATCTGACACTTGGATTTTGACTGGCAGCAAAATCTCTATCCAATTCTTAAAGGATTGGTCCAATGTCCTGGATATGTTGGGGCAGGATATACTTTCGAAATTAGCTGTATTGACCCAGGTCAGTTCGGTATGCTTTCAGTGGATACCGTCGCATGTTTATGTAAATGAAATTGCTGATCTGGTTGCTCGGGAGGGCAGAGAACTTCCCACTGTCTCTTCCTTTGAACTACAAACTTCCGTGGTCCACTCCCTGTTCATGGACAAGATCAAAACTATTTGGAGGTCTCCGCCTGAACATGCCTGGTATGCCGCTAAGTGTCCGGGACTGTCCCTGCACAATGTACCTGTCTTAGACTTTCTCAGACCACCTTATCTACACTTAGGACTCTGTCACATCAAGAGCTTAGTATTTAATTGATCTGAGAAGACTTATGCTTCTTGCCGCTGTTTGGCTATGGCTTCTCCCTCCCATATCATTGCATGTATTGGTGCCTCTGTGGGGAAATTATTGAATGAGGAGGATATTGTTTTTAATTTAATTAAGCGACATGGTCTCTTGGACTTGGTCTAGTTTGTGGTCTAGGCCAAGTGGATAAGCAACAACAAATAATCGAACTGTCCGAAAGCTGTGAAACGTGATCAGTGATTCAGCTTTTGACACCCATGAACGTTTCAACCATCATCAGTATATGATTTCAATGCAATAAAGGGTATCAAAAGGCATTTGAGTTCAGAGGTCAGTAAGATAATATTCTTCGTGAGTCTGGTTCATATCACGTCAAACTGTAATCACTCAACATTTTTGTGCTTACAGTTGCAGCAGAATCATGAAGAATTATTACTCTGTTATCTACATAATTATTACTCTGTTACGGGATACATCGGCATTTTTTTGAAATTTAGAGATTGGCTCAAATATCGATCTCATCACTTGAAAAATGTTCAAAATTAAATAGACTCATCGACAATAGACGTCACATATTTTCATATTGAGATGTTAATACAAAATCAAATATTCTGCTTGAATGCCCACACATTTCAAATTCAGTACTGTACAGGATCTTTTGTCAATGTCAAAACAAGAAACTTGATGTAGATAAAATTGTGCTCTCAATGAGCTGTTCTGTGAGGAACATCAAGAAAAGAGAATGTTTGATGATATGACTTATTTATCCGGTACAATAAAAAAAAAGATGATTTACTGAATTGCATTATCAGTGTCAGCTTTCCATCCCGCACTTTCTTCTGCTATTCACACACTTTCTCCCTCAATGGCGTAAATAGTCCAAAGGAGATCTTGAATCAAAATTTCTTAGATGTACTTTTGGGACCACTTAACTCTTAACTATTTTTGCTTACGCATGTTGGGACCCCGTATTATTCATACGGCTAATATTGCGGTACCTACAGTCCTGCACTCCTCCTTTCCCTCCTTTAAAGCCTCATTTCTCCTTTACGCGGTTTCAACTTTTGTCCTCCGTTCCCTGCTTTTTTTGCTGTGAGATGCAACGAAAATGAAGGAAATGAGTGGGGGTGGATGTGCTTTTGTGGACATTCCCTTTTCCTCTTTGACAATGATGTTTCCCCTGTCGCATCTAATTGCCAAATTTCATTGACGTGCCTTTCTTGTTTGTACGGGGTTCGATACTGCACCTTTCTTTCCTCAGTGCAAGTTTTCACACTTTGTTGCTCTAGTTATTTTTTGAAGCTTTTGTGGTCACTCTATTTTTTGTTCTCTCTTTTTTTAAAAAAATATAATAGAGGAAGGAAAGTTTTGGATTTTTACTTAGCTTAATCCCTTAAGGCTTTTGCTGTAAGTATATTATACTTTCTTTTTCAGGTGTGTGGTACCCATTGTTACATTATTACTCATCTAAGAGTCTTCGCGTTTCATAAAAAAACAGCATTTGTTTATTTTTCTTTTAATATTTTGTCATTTTTCTGTTCATATTTATTTCCCAGCAAGCTGTGAGAAGCCACTTTTGTATGGTACTTATCTTTTGCTGTACATTAAGTAATTTCAACTTATTCTCAAGAGTTGTTAGGAGCCCCAAACGGGGGACAATTTTGTTTTTGAATTTTCCTATTGGAATCAATAAATTGCCTACTCGGAGGGAATGTATGTAGGTCGAAACCTTTTGAGTGAATTCAACCTTCTCTAGTAAGAAAATAAAACTTGCGTTATTTCATAGATCAAAATGTTGATGTCTCACTAGACCTCTGGATCAAATTGACTATCAATGAAATGGAGGCACAAGGGATCCCTTTCCAAAGTGGAATGTGGCCGCGATGGCCGAGTGGTCTAGGCATCGGATCATGGCTAGCATGTCATGGGTTCGATCCTAGTACCACTAAAGATCCGCCCTGTAGGGGAGCGATGCAGGTTAAATCTGTCGAGAGCTCAAACGTTCTCCCGTTGGTGTGGTGTGGTAGTTAGGAGAGGGGGTGCCAGCTCAGGTGTCATCTGCGTCACTTGGCCATGGTTCAAAATTACGCAGACCGTCGCCAAAAGCCCTCGTGTTGCTAATCAGTGCGACGTTAATATTCTCTCTCTCTCTCCAAAGGGGAATCCAAACAGACAAATGTGTTTTGGCAGGTATCAGATGTCCTATCAGTGGTTTGAGAATGATAAAAAGTTCAAAAACGGTGGTTACTGATCGTTTGGTATCACTAGCAGCTTATTCGTATGTCCCAGGTGTAGAAATACATGTGAAACGCTAAAATCAACGCATCAATTAAAAAGTAGCTATGTTAAAATAGCTCGAGACATATGGAATAAAATATTATAGTTTTTTAACATATCTTTTCTGAATTTGTTTTCATTGATAAATATGTATTACTTATAAGAGACCCTGGTATATCAGAATATCAAAATTATGAGTGAGACAAAAAACATTATTCACGTGATTTTCGTCATAAAATGAATTTTTGTTATGATAAAAATAAGTTTAAAATAGAGGTAATATTATTTAATAATATACTAGCTTTTACCAGCGGCTCCGCTCGCGTTGATGTCTTAAAATAACTGTCAAAGTCGTAATCACATTATCATTAGAAAGTAAATAATATAATATAGTAATTTTTATTATTCTTGACTGGAACCAATAAAATTTAAAAATTCTAAAATTGAGCTTAGTTTAAAAAAACTGAAAAGGTAATTTATTTTAATAATTAACAACAAAAATTCAACAACTTAAACTATTAATATTTTTAAAAATTGAAAATATCTGCGTTTAACTTATAATTCCTCTTTAACAGAGCTCAAAACAGAATATTATTCTAAGATGCATCTGTATACCATGTTATATGTTCTTCCGTCAGTTGCAAATATGTGAAGATTTGGGCATTGGACACACCGATCAGGCAACATATAGTTGACCATGGGAAAAACAGTGCTTTTCCAAATGCACCCCTGCTACCTGAAATGTTAGCTTTGTTTATAGCAACAGTAAAACTGGAAATTGAACTCGATTGAATTCAAACGGTAGGTCAGTGGGGATACTTGGGATTCGAGGTATGATAACACTATCCCTTTTCATGACATATGTTAAAATATTGGCACCAAGTGTATTCTGCATCAGTTTTGTGATCCAAAGCCTCGTTCCCTTACATAGTCGAGGAGCATCGAGATTTTGCATATAAGTATAAATGATACACTTAGTTTTAATTGAAGTTTATGCGAGAGTACATCCGAAAATTCAAGTGAATTTAAGAACTCCGTGGGATATGAAGTACTTTGTTCTTTATCCACGATTGTATTCATTCATAAATATTTCTTCATTTCCTCCCTCCCCCGCACGTCAGGCCGCAGTGGCCGAGGTGTGGGTTTGTGGTGTGGTAGTTAGGAGAGGGGATGCCAGCTCAGGTGTCGTCCGCGTCACTTGAGCATGGTTCAAAATTACGTGGACCGTCGCCAAAAGCCCTCGTTTTGCTAATCAGTGTGACGTTAATATCCTCTCACTCACTCCCCCGCACGTCGTTTAAATTTTTTAACAATGTTGATTTTATGGACAATTTCATTGTTAGGCGCCAGTATTTATCTGGCGTGCAACAATTGATACCAATTTAAATTTTGTTGTAAGCTCGGGTAAATTTCAGCAATAAGATTTACATCATTTTCTTATACATTACAAAATTGTCTGGAAGTAAAATATAATCTTCAGCATTTATGCCCAAGCATCCATAAACGATTTTCAATTGTGTCTCTGCATAATGTTCCGAATCTACGTCATTATGAAGATGCAGTCTCATTTTCGTTTCCATACTGAATTTTACAACTTTTGCCCATAAGATTGATGATTAATTAGAGACTGATTTTATCTACCGGTCTATCCCTTCTAGATTACAGGGAGGTTTTTTTCAAAATTCAACAGCTAATATATAATAAAGCTACCATCCTCCCCCCTATAATATCTGAACTATCTCGTAAATCTTGAAGAGTCTAATTTAACGCTTCTATAGCTTTCTTGTTACGCATCATACTTTCATCCCACACTAAAAGCTTACATTTTGGAAGCATCCTACCTTGAGAGCTATTTTTTCTGAAATTTCAGATGAGTGAATCTTTAAATACAAAATTAAGCGATAATTTTAAAACGGAATCTGCAGTATGACCGTTTGCCAGTAAAGTCACGGCTATACCAGAAGAAGCCACAGCAACTGCTATATTCTGGGTTTTCTGATGGTCATTAATAATAAGTTTAGCAAAAACTTTTTGTCTCTTCCTCCAGGGGCGTCGAGAAAAAGGAGTGCACCACTGCCGGATTCTATTTTGCGTAACACTTGTTGGAAAACGTGACTTTGTTCTGGAATTAATTGAGGGATATATTCTGTTATTTAATATTGTCATGCTATAAAATCGTAGTTTAATTCTCAAGAAATTTCAATATCGAATCCATTTCCGTCGACACGTCGTGGACTAATCATTCCAAAATCATGTAGCTTCTTCCCAACCATTCTGAAAACCTTTATTGCGTTTCGTTGTAGATGTGTTAATTGAAAGGCATATTTGCTTGTAATTGCTGCAATCGTAGCAAAATATCTTCCACCATGTAATCTTTGTACTTATTCCAAAAATTTTGAGGATTAGAAAGACCGAAGCTGAAAAAAGTATTGCGTAAAGCTTTCTAATTTCATTCGGCGAGTGACATTGTATGGCTTCCTCCATAGTAATATCTAGTATAACTTAAAAGTTATACCTCCATGTAAAATATCTAGTTCAGTATAAGTGAAAATTTTGTGCAAAATATGAATATTGTATAATTAGGTTAAAAAATTCAAAGTAATAAATATTCGATAAATCAGAACTTTTTGTGAAACTGTCAATTAATATTACCATAGAATTTTCAATATCACACGCGCAATTCGCTAAAACTTTAGTTTGTTTCCCTCCTTAAAAAGTGGAAGAAAATTTGCATTAAAATATCTAGGATTTTTGGAATAGAGAACTTCTTAGCCAACTTGGCGATATTTCTCAAAGTTAAAGTTTGGCATTTATCAAACGTAACGTAATAAATGTTAGACGTTTAATAATATACCATTTAAAAATTGCTTTTTGTAAAGATGCTAAATTACACTATGTTTCAGTTATTTGTTGCAAATGTGAGAAATTTTTTATTAAAATTTCCATTATTGACCAAATGTATAACTTCGCGCCAATTTGGCGGGAAGTATGCAACGTCCCACGGTTTTACCCGCATAGTTCACGTTCCTGTAGGAATATGGAGATAAAATATACCTTATGTTACTCGCTGATAATGTAACTTTCCATTGGTGAAAGGATTTTTAAAATCGGACCAGCCGTTTTCGAGATTAGCCGGAACAAACAGACAGACCGACTGACAGACAGACAGACAGACAAAAATTTTAAAAATATATTTTTTTATATAAGTACCGTATATATACCTTTAAGTGCATTTAGTAAAAAGCTATAATCTGTAATTACAAACAAACACATCAATTTTATTTATTTGTACAGATTACCTTTTAGCTTTCGATCATGTATTTCCTTGTATATCATATATTATAACTATGAATGTTTGGAAAATTGAATAATTTTAAAACATACGTGACCCCCCCCCCCTGATCTTCTTAATTGAAACTTAACTTTTTTTTCATTTAGAGCGGCCAACGTTAAGATGGAAATATCTAAAAATAAAATCCACGGATTAGCTCAAAAACATGTTAGCTAAAAAATCAAAATGAATGTGGTACATTTATTCTTCAGGAAACAATTTTGAAACTTATCACCAGTTACAGGCATGTTCTGTCTTGGTTCAATAAATTATCAATATACGTAGCATTTTAAAACTTTATTTCAGTGTAATAGCTTTGTTGATACTGGGTGAACAATAAGCGTTATAAAATAAAGCACATAAATAATAATTGTGGGAATTATCGTTTTATAAATTGATTCAATTTCAGGAGGGGAAACAAGGATCCAATTTAGTTACTTTGAAAAATACCAAGGCAATTGCAGTCAAACAAGACGAAAACAGCGTGTTATTAATCCCGGAAACGAAAGGAAAAAAAGGTAATGTAGTTTAAAATAATACTTACAAATATTAAATATAATTTCCAATACACAAATTTTATAGTTCTTACGTTATTACAATCTACATCTAAGATGATGTATGTAATATTATTGTTTTATATAATTAGGTGTGTTTTTGTAATTACTCAGCTCAACTCAGTGGCGCAATAGTTATGTTTATTCAAAATATTTGTCTGTATAAAATATTTGAAAAATATTGATTAATAATAAATTATGTTTTCTATAAAAAGTCATCAATATTTTTTGATGAATAAACTGGTCTTCATTTCTAGTTTTTTAATAAAATAACAGCTAACAATAATATACATATTACGATTTTACTACATGTAAAAGCAAATAAAAACATTTTACAATTTTTTAAGATTATTTTCAGGATGGGATCCATTTTTTGCGTCTGCAAAAAGTTGTTTAGTTTTTGTATCAGTTTTCATAAATAAATTCCATGTACACCGGCCGGCTGGATGGCGTAGTTGATTTGTCGCTGGGTTTCTGCACCTAAGATTGCAGGTTCAACCCTGACCCAAGTCGGTGGATTTCCATGATGCAAAAATTCGACTGCCTCCATGTCGTATGATTATACGGCATGTAAGAAATCCTTTAAGTATCCGTTTGGCTTGGATGCTTTCGACAAAATTAAATTCCTAAGTACAAATTTCACATCCGCAGAGCTCGATTACCTCCCTCTGAGGAGGAAACTGGGCGTCAAAATTGTTTGCGCAATTAGTATCGCCTATAAGATGCCACAATAAAAAATGATATCAGCATCTGGCGAATGTACTAGGACAGAATATGTAGAAATACCAATCCACAGCCCCATTACAGAAAAAAATAACTGATGTTTGTTCGAATTTTTTTTCCTTCCAAAATATCATAACCAGTGTTATTTCAAAGGTTCCTTGTCAATTTTTTTTCAAAAAGTTTCTTTGTTGGATTAAGGTCCGAAGGCTCTCCTATCTAGGGCATTTTATTCCCAGCATTGACTTCAAACCATTTTGGACTACTTTTTCACGATTACATGGAGTATTATTGTTTTGAAAGATCCATGAGTGATCCACAAATATTTCCAACTGTTGCATTCCAATAACATCTACCCACGCTCTTCAAATTGCAGCACAGTACTACATTAAATACACTAAAACATGCTACACATTCTATTTTCAACTTTCATCATTAATGACCTCTATATTGTTGGAATAATGGAGTATTTAATTAATTGAAAAAACAATCACTTATTGCACTATAATAATCTTGGTCTTTGTCATCATTATTTTTTTAATATCAATAAAACTGTTTACTCTACACAAAATCTACTAACAGATTTGAAATCAGCTTAAAAATTCCTTTAACTTTACCATTGTGCTGAAAATTTAGACAAAAAAATTTAAAAAGTTCAGAGCTTTTTCTTAATACTGTATTTCTTTTTCAAGAACACTTTGTTTTAAATTCAAATTATATATTTATATATATATAAATAAAAAATAATGTAAAGAAATTATTAAAGAAAAAGTCGGAAAACCATCAAAAGAAAAAGTGTTTTAAAGGTTTACTAAGCTCAGATTTACACAAAATAATCTAGCAACTAGATTCTTAATAGACGTCATGTATCACAGTGTTTCTTAAACTGTGGAGAGCTCCCCCCCCCTTTGGGGACGTGATTAATCTACAAAGGGAGAGGCGAGCATATAGTGAAAAGTCGAAAACAAAAGATTATTTTTAAAATTATTAATTTACTGAAAATAAACAAACAAAATACATTCTGACATAATAAAAAATAAATACACATTTACACTGACATAAGACACTTAGAAATATATAAGTAATGCGCAGTGTGTTTTATAATTATTTAACTATACTAAGTAAGGAAGAAGTTTGTTAATTACCAGTGATCCCAAGGGCTTCTCATATATAAAATTATATGCAAAAACTAACACTTATCTTGATGAGTTTTACGGTTTATATTTAATCCCTTATAAATGGTGATTAAAAATTTCGCAATTTTCCCAATACCATCGTTTTACACGCAAGCGAACGAATGTGGTGTATTTCGCAGAGGGGGTTGATAGAAAAGGAATAAATAAGAAAATCCTTTGAAATAAATCAATTCCTCGCTAACACTGTCAAGGTAATTTTTTTTTTTTGCCTTTGAAATAATTTTACGGCAGTTCACATAAGTTGAATGCTTGCTGAGTACCTGCTTCCCGCAGCGAAGTTTAAACTCAATTATGAAAAAAGCCGCCCGTCCGGTATAGTGGTCAGTGAAGCTGACTGCGGTGCCGTAGGGACTGGGTTCGAATCCCGGAGAAGGCATGGATGTTTGTGTTGTAATCCTTTCTTCTGTCTGTGTTGTATGCCCCCGTGTTATACATTGCGTGGTGCACGGGCTTATAAATGTTAAAAAAAATCATGAAAAAAGGGGGGTTACATGGACTCAGCTTTACCTTAGCCCTTTGCTGCATTAAAAGGTGTGAAAACGTTTTTATTTGGCAGTTCATAGAAAAGATCGTACTTTGATAAGACGTTTATATACATCCGGGACTATCAGTGCACTGGTTGAGCGAGATCTTTATATACTCCGGCGCCACATACGAGGTTAATGTCGTGTTGCAGGTTTAGTGTCAAAGTATAGTACTATTTAATTCATTTATTGTTATTGTATGAAGGGGGGGATGAAAATTATAATTGAACATTGGGTCGCAAATATTGGAAGTTTGAGGAGTCCTGCCGTATCACTATTGATCGAATAGGCTATAAAAGAGAGCTATCTACTTGATTTTGTACAGGGATTGAATCCATAGACAGAACATTTTCTTCGGAAATTAATTGTCAATAAAATATTTGATATAATAATTTAACTTCTTTTAAACTGTTTACAGTGATTTTTAATATTATGAAATTGCCATGCGATTTTAGAAATTTTTTTAAAGATTCCATATTTTTTTTTTTTACTTTTTTTGAATTTATATTATATTTTTTGCTCTTCATAGGGTTTGAATTTCCAGCAATAAATTATTCCATGTTTAATTCCAAGAAATACCGCTATGTTTACGGCAGTTCAGTGTTTAATCGAGCCGAATTGGCGAATTCGGTACAGTATTGCATTCTTTTAAATTTTTAGAGAATAGTATATTTTTGTTATATTTAACAATTTTCTTAAAAATGTTGGTTGAAAGTAAAAGGATATCGATTTTAATACTTATTAACAAATTTTTTAATACAAAATTGGAACATGGGATCATATTAGATTTAACTAATAGGGAAGTTAACTTTATAATCTGTGAGTGTTAGATTAGAATTAAGAATTTATTTTCGAAACGATTAGACTTAAATTTAGAATAGAACACATCAAGAATTTTAATACAAAAGGAATTCACCAGAACAAAAAAAAAGACTCACCTCTTCCAGTTTTCATTTTAATCGATATTATACGCTCACATGGCGGTACCAATCAGATATTGTTACACTTCAGGTTTCGAATAATAATTGGCTCAAGATTATAGTTTAGAATGAATGGATTACATCTTGCGCTCAGGCATGAAAACAGAAAGTCAATCACATAGGCATTACAGCAGAATGTGGCAAATTGTCCTCACGTGTAGTAGTCCACAGTTTCGGTTTCGATTCTTCCAGCTTTCTAGTGGTGGATTTCTGAATCTCCATCCTTCCGGGCGCAAATTGGCAGGACAACAATTTTGTTAATCGATCTACGAGTTAGTCCAGATCCGGTTTGTAGAATGGCTACTCTATGACTTCCATCCGTACCTGGTATAAGTTTTAGTATTCCTACCATGTGCCAGGAGAGAGGGGGTCTGTTGTCATCAGATATCAGTACTAGGTTGCCCACTTGTACCTCAGATTGGGAAGTTTTCCACTTGGGCCTGGATTGGTAATGCTGTAGAACCTCTTTGTGACAACGATCCCAGAAGTGTTGGCGTAGCTTTAAAAGATTTTTCCATCTGTAAGAGAGACTTAAAGAAGTATTAGTTATTGACTTACTCTCAGGAATTTCGAGTAAGGGTTCTCCGATAAGGAAATGTCCTTTTGTGAGAGCTCGCATATCCGCTGGATCACTGGAAAGTGAAATCCGGGGTCTAGAATTGATGCACGTTTCTATTTGGCACAACAGTATAGATAGTTCTTCAAAACTCAGAAGATGTCCTTTGCAGGTTTTGAAAAGATGCCTTTTGGATAACTTGATTGAGGACTCCCAAAGACCGCCAAAATTGGGAGCATAGGAGGGTATGAATTTCCATGTAATGTTTCTATCTGTAGAGTACTTTTGTATTGAGTGTTCTTTCACTAATATATAGAGTTGTTTCAAGTAGTTGATAGCACCTATGAAGTTAGTGCCATTGTCCTAATGGATTTCAGACGGATGACCACGTCGAGCAATGAATAGACGCAGTGCTGCTAGCATGGCATCAGTTGATAAAGTGGGGACGATTTCAAGATGAACTGCTTTTGTAGCTAGACATATGAAAAGACAGATGTAGGATTTGAATTGACTAGCTTTTCGAAGGTGTTGACATTTAGTCAAAATAGGTCCGGCAAAGTCTATGCCGACGATTTCAAATGGGCGAGTTTGGGTGATTCTTTGTTTCGGTAGATCTCCCATTTTAGGGTACGATGGCTTAGAATTAAATCTACAACACTCAATACATCGTTTTATTTCTCGTCGAACAGTTGATCGTCCATCCGGTATCCGATAGTGTTGTCGAATTAGAGATAATGTCATTTCAGTTCCTGAATGAAAACCACGAAGGTGGAATTTTCTAATTATTAAAGTAGTAATAAAATGATGTTTGGGAATGATTATCGGGAATTTTTGATCGAATGAGAGAGTAGGTTGCTTGGTGAGTCTGCCACCTACCCGAAGAATGTCATCTTCATCTAAAAATATATTTAAAGATAGTAGTTTACTTGTCCGTATGGGTTTATGATATTTTAAATGACTTATTTCTTGCGAATATTCGGCTTGTTGAATGGTTTTCACAAGAAATTTATGTGCCGACTCTACTTCTTCTGATTTTAATTGTCCTTTTACCTTAGATCCTGATTTGCAATTATCGATGAATCTTTTACACAAAGCAATAACTCGAATAAGTTTGGTAAAGTTTGAAAATTTGCTGATTATGGTTTGTAACGGATTTGATTCAACGACCAAAGGTGTAGAATTTAATACAGAATCAGCTTCGACTGTGCAAGTAGTTAGAATTTTGGTTGATGATAATTCTTCTTTTAAATCATTGTTGATCCAATCTGGACCCTTCTACCACTGCTCTGCATTCATTAACTGTTGGGGGGATAACCCGCGAGTCGCACAATCGGCTGGGTTAAGTTTTCCTGGAATATGATGCCACTCATCGGTTGATGTGAGATTTAAAATTTTAGTTATTCTATTTTTCTACGAAAATGTTTTCTTTAATGGGGGGGGGGGGTTCATATGCCAACTTAAGACAATTGTGGAGTCAGTCCATAAAAAATATTCAGCTGGTTTAATTCTGAGTGCTTTTTGAATCACTGATATGAGTTCAGCTAATAGTAGGGCTCCACAAAGTTCTAATCTTGGTATCGTAAGTTGCTTGATTGGAGCAACTCGTGTTTTGGCACTTACAAAATGTATTTCTTGTTGAGATTTAAGATAGACGACTGCAACGTACGCTTTTGTAGAGGCGTCTCAGAATCCATGTAATATTATATCAGAATTTTGATCAATCCCCATAAAACGAGGTATTGAAATCGAATTTAAATGTTTACTTTCTTCAGTGAATTTATTCAAATTTTCCAGAATGGATGAGGGTATAGGATCATCCCAAGAGGCTTTAGATTTCCACAACTCTTGTAACATTGTTTTGAGAGTTATAACAAAGGGTGATAATAGTCCTAAAGGATCAAAGATTTGCGCAATGACGGAAAGTAACTGTCTTTTTGTTTTTACATTTTCTTCATGTACTACTTTAACTTGAATCGAATCTGTTTGCAAGTTCCAGATTAACCCTAGCACGCGTTGCTTAGATTCTTCGTCACCTAGATAATGTATCGGCTTCGAAGCTAAACGTGATGTATCTAGATCTTCAAGAACCTTTGGGTGACTACTTGACCATTTTCGAAGAATAAAACCACCAGACTTCATTAAGTTTTGAATTTCAATGACAATAGATTTTGCTTCAACTTCTGTGTCTGCACCCGATAACAGATCGTCTATATAAATATTTTCCCGAGCTATTTTTGCTGCTAAGGGAAAGTTATCTTCTTCGTCTTGGTATAAATGTTGCATCGTTTTCAAAGCCAGAAACGGTGCGCATGAAGTACCATACGTGATAGTTTGGAGTTCAAATGACTTTAATGGATCAGAGGGAGTGGCTCGTCAAACAATTATTTGATACTTACAGTCTTCATCCGAAATTAAGATTTGGCGATACATTTTTTCGATATCAGCTGTGAATGCTACCCTGTACGATTGAAATTTAATTAAATGATTAAATATTTCAGTTTGTAGCTTAGGCCCTGTCATCAAAACATCATTTAATGATTTACCATTTTTTTGTTTTAGACGAAGCATTAAAAACAACGCGACATTTGGTAGTGTTAGATTTTTCATTTATTACCATATGATAAGGGATGTAGCAATTAGGTGCTTCGTCATCCCGTTCTTGAGATATCTCACGCATTTGTCCGAGTGCTTTATACTCGTTCATGAAATTTAGAAAATTGTCCTTGAATTGCTTATTTTTGTGAAATTTATTTTC
>BMAO01020336.1:0-53406 GCA_019973975.1 Trichonephila clavata
GAGAAAAGCGACTCACTGACTGACTGACTGACTGACTGACTGACTGACTGACTAATCACGAAATCTCTGGAACTATTCAACCTACAGACTTGAAATTTGGTTGACATGTTCCTTGATAGAGTAGACATCAGCTAGATAAGGATTTTCCGAAATTCGAAACGCAAGGGGCGTTACGGGGGGTTAAGGGCTTTAATAATAATTGTTTCCATGTTTAAACTGCTTGATGTACAATCTTGAAATTGAGTAAGCGGATTCCTTTCAGAGAGTAGAGATCCGCTACAAAATGAGTTTGCTGAAAATCGACCCCCAAGTGGCGTTGCACGGGCTTAGGGGGCGTTATAGATAATTATTTCCATTTTTAAACTATTTGACGCACTGTCTTTAAATTTGATATATAGATTCCTTTCGTAGAATAGTGATCAGTTACAAAACGGGTTTTGTGAAAACAGACTTCTAAGTGGCGTTGCGGGGGATTAAGGGCGTAATAGATAAATATATCCGTTTTTAAACTACTTCACCTACCTGCTTGAAAATTGGTAGGTAGGTAGTTTCTTTCCTGGAGTAAATATCCGCTACAAAATGGGTTTTGGGAAAATTGACCCCCAAGGGTGTTGCGGGGGCGGGGGGTTTTAAGGGGCGTTATTAAATTCCTATTTTTAAGTTATAGACGTACAGTCTTGAAACTTAGTAAGCAGATTCCTCTCATAGGGTAGAGATACGCTAAAAATGGGTTTCGTGAAAATTGCCCCCAGTGGCGTTGAGGGGACTTAAGGGGCGTTATAGATAATTATTTCCATTTTTAAACTATTAGACGCACAGTCTTTATATTTGATAAAGAGATTTCTTTCATAGAGTAGAGATCAGTTATAAGAAGGTTTTGTGAAAACAGACCTCTAAGTGGCGTTGCAGGGGAATAAGTGGCGTAAGAGATAAATATTTTCGTTTTAAAACTATTTGACCTACCTGCTTGAAAATTGGTAGGAATGTTTCTTTCATGGAGTAAATATCCACTACAAAACGGGTTTGGAGAAAATTGACCCCCAAGGGGTGTTGGGGGGGGGTTAAGGGAAGATATAAATAATTATTTCTTTTTTTAAACTATTAGACTCACAGTCTTGAAATTTGGTTAGCAGATCCCTCTCATAGGATAGAAATACACTGCAAAATGTGTTTTGTGAAAATCGACCCCTAGGTGGTGTTGCGGGGGTTCAAGGGGCGTTATTGATAATTTTTTTGCATTTTTAATTAATTGGACGCACAGTCTTCAAATTTTGCTAAGCAGATTCCTTTCATAGAGTGCAATTTCCCTACAAAATGGGTTTTGTGAAAACAGACCCAGAAGTGGCGTTGCGGGGGCTCAAGTGGCGTTATAGACAATTATCCCCATTTTTAAACTGTTAGACGTACAGTGTTGAAATTTGATAAGCAGATTCCTTTCGTAAAGTAGAGAACCGCTACAAAATGGGTTTCGCGAATATCAACTACCAAGTTTAATTTCGGGAGATTAAGAGGCGTAATCGATAAATATTTCCATTTTTAAACTACTTGATCATCCTGCTTGAAAATTGTTAGGCATGTTCCTTTCATGAAATAGAGTTCCTCTAACAAAGAGTAAAATGAAAATTGACCCCCAAAGATGTTTTCGAGGGGCAAGAGGAGTTACAGAAAAAAATTCCTGTTTTTAATTGTTAGACCCATATACTTGAAATTTGTTAAGCATGTTTCTTTTGTTGAATAGGGGTCCACTAAGAATAAATTTTAAGCAAATCAAGTTCTGGGGGGTTCCAGGGGGTTACTGGGACATATTGACAAAAAAAATTACTTTTTTCGAGCTACAAGGACTATAATAATGAAATTTGGTTTGCATTTTTCTTTTGTTGAATTGAAATCCGCTTAGAGCGGTAATTTTGGAAAACGGCTCTCAACGGATTACGGGGATATTGATAGTAAAACTTTTGTTTTTTTCTGTTAGATTTAGACTTGAAATTTGACTTGCATGTTCAATTTACGGAGTAGAGATCCACCGAAAATTAGTTTTGCGGGAATCCACTTGGTTTTTGAGTTACGAAAGAGCAAACATCATTTCTATGCTTCAATTTTAGAGATTTTTTAGAAAATACAAATTAGATGAGTTCTGCCCTTTTTTTTTTATCAACAGGTGACAGTTACAGGTATAAGTATATTTTTCAATTCAATCGAATTCTTAATGCTAGGACTTAGATATCAATAATTTATACATATATATGTAAGCAGTAAAAATTTATAAAACATCATGAAATACCCAGCGAAGCGGGCGGGTAACAGCTAGTATTCTTATAAGTAAGATAAAGTAAACGCTATAAAACAACTTAAAAAACTCTCTACTTTTATATATTATTTGTTTTCCTCAATACTTGTACTTCTTTTTTCCCCCCTTCTAACATCAAACACCTAAAAATCACTCTTCAACTAGTCGAATAACTTAATTGATTTTATTAACGTCGCACAATAAAGGACAATTGGCGACGGACCTCAAAATTTTGAGCCACAGTCAAGTGATGAAAAAGATACCTCAAATGGCACCCCAATCTCCAAACTTCCTCCTCCGCACCAACGTGGGGACTTTGAGCCACGATAGATTTAATGTGCTCTCTGCAGACCCTCTACACGGCAGGTCAATAGTGACACTGGGACCTGAACTCATGGCACGCTGGCTAAGAGTTCGTGTGACCATAACCATTAGGTTACCTAAATTGAATTCCTTAGAATGATGACATTGAGATTGTCAACAGAATAGTATTATTACAACTAACATTTCTGGTTTTTTTGTAAATAGAAAATCTCTGAGATTTAATGTGTGATGAATGTTTTTAATAAATTAAATTTTAAATTTGGAAATAAATTTAAAATGTTAAACTGAGCATACAGTTTTTATTCATTAGTAAATGTTGTTCACATCTTTTTATTATTAACACGATGTTTAAAAATTCTGTAATCATAAATTAATTTTTTCCTCCTTTTACTCAGCCGAAAATTCAAATCTAGATATAAAAAAAAAATTGTATTCATCCAATTTAATTATTTTTTTTAAAAAAAAATAAATACATTAGACGATATTATTTTAAACAAAGAGGATTAATCTGATTTATTTTCATCCATTATATTTTTTCTTTGCCATAAAAGTTCTTAAAAACATTTTAATTCTGGTAGGAAATTAAAAGGCAAAAATTCATTTTATAAATTACATAAAAAAATAGCATTTTCATAACATTAAAAAAAGGCTTCAATTAACGGAATCAACTAAATAGAAAAAATTGACAATACAAACATAGTAACAAGATTAAAAAGGGGAAGAAAAACAAAAGCCCACACATTAAAAGCCTGATTGCAAGGAGATATAAAAAAATAATAAAATCCTGACAACTTCATAATAAATGAAATTCCGATAAATATTAATTACCCCGCAAGCGCATTAATAAAGAAAATAAAAGAAGTCTCACACCAAAACTAAATTAAGTCCTCCGAACTGAAACAAGACAAACAGTGTCGTTGAGTAGACGCGAAATAAAGAACCGGAAGTTAACGAACAATGCTATTAAAGTTACGTCACTTCCTTCCTGCGCGTTCAATTAACAGGAAGCCAAGACAAAAGGGGCTCTGGTCATTAACGAAACATTATTTTTCATCTGAAAAAAAAAGGGGGGCATTACTCATCCACAACATCGGCGACTTTCTCACGAGATACTTTAGAAAGATAGAAAAAAAAAATGGCTGCAGCTTCCGAAAAATTGATTAATTTAATGGAGGTGGGTTTCTTTCTTCTTTTTTTTACTTCAAGTTTTTAAAAAGAAAATGGAATTGCGAATGAAAAAGTTAACTTTCAATCTTTTCATTCAAATGCCTTGGAATTCCGATCGCTAGAAAAGTGGGAAAAGTTTCGGCATTGTCCAATGGAATAATTTAGTTTTTTTTTCTTCTGCTTCGATGAAGTTTTTGTACTCGATTCGAACTTAATCGAATTGATTGATTGATTGTTTATTAACGGTCGCACGTGGAAGCAACAAGACAGCTAACGGCTCGTCTCCGTCGAAAATGGCAATGGGAAAAAAATGTTTTGTCTCGTTTTAAGGTTTCTGTAATGCTGTCTGTTAAGGTTCCGGCCATTTTGAATCCGTGAGTTCAATGTTAATCCTATGGGAATGAATTTTTCCTCCTCAAATATAAGCCAGAGCATCGATTTGAATGTAGTTAAGTACATCCGAAGGAGCAACAAAGAATGAAGGTTTTTCCGGAATTTCATTTTACCTGTGTCGCTTAAAAATATTCTGAAATATTTCTTCGAGAGAACAGAAAACTTGTAATGAAGTATTATTACTACTTCCCTCTAACTCGGCTAGATGTGTAGAAGGAACTAATTGATCAGACGACATGATTCACTAAAATTGTTTATTTGTCACAATAGTCAACACATACACAATAATAATCCAATTACGAAAAATTTGATCAATACTTAGAAGACTGAGGTGAGACAAGATAGCGTAGGGATAATATTTACGGACATTCAATTATATTCCTACGATAACTTATACAAGCTCGTTTTTACCTCGGACGCGCACTAACAATTTAACTCTCTAACTCCTATTTAAATAATGAGCAACGTACCTGAATTCTTTTAATTCTTTATCCTTTAGATGAGGCCTTAAGCACTAATAGTTGGCTTGATCACTTCTCAGTGATTCTAATTTCCCACGTCCTACACTGTTTACGTTCTACAGCCGGATTGCTGGTTTCTCATTAATTCTCTTCACATCCGAGCTATCCTCACTTCAGTAAACTTCAATTCTCACTTTAATAATCTTAGATTCTCACTTCACTAACCCTCTAACACTCTTGAATTCAGAATATATATATTAATTTGCATAATCACAATTTCTTACCTTTGCTGAAAGTTGGCTGAAATAATTCTTTCCCTAAAAGAATCCCCAAGGAGTTAGGGGAACCGTATAGATCCGTCACAAACTCAAAATGAATCATTACAATAGTCAAAAATATTTCATAAGTTGGGTTGATTTGATTTTTAATTGACGTCGTGCTCTGAAGCAACACGAGGGTTATTGGCGAAGGACCTTGTAATATTGACCCACGACATCTCTGAGCTGGTATCTCCCTCTTCAAACGTACACACCACGACAGATTTAACGTACATCAGTCCTTCTACATGGTGGGTCTTCAGGGACACTTCGTGTCCGCGGTAGCCAAGTGGTCTAGGCATCGGATCGTGGCTAGCGTGTCATGAATTCGATTCCAGTATCACTAAAGACCGCCGTGTAGGGGAGCGATGCACTTTAAATCTGCCGAGAGCTCAAACGTCCTCCCGTTGGTGTGGTGTGGTAGTTAGGAGGGGGGTGCCAGCTCAGGTGTCGTCCGCGTCGCTTGACCATTGTTCAAAATTACGCGGACCGTCCCCAAAAGCCCTCATGTAGCTAAACAGTGGGACGTTAATATTCACTCATTCCCTCAGTGGCACTTCAGTTTAACTCATAACACTCCCTCCTCGAACTCGTTACCACGACCACTAGGCTGCAGAGTCCACGCGCAAGGGACGGAATGCCCCGTGAAATTTGTATCACGTGAATTCCACGCGTCAGGCGAGAAATGAACACTAACAAACACCCTGCAACTATTGCTGGAAGAGCACTATTTGCTGGTGGACAGTGTTATGGCAAGAGGGATGTTTTCATTGTATTGTTCAGATTTTTTTGGACTTGTGGAAAAGGGACATGTTGCCAATTAAAAATTGACTACGCTTTCTCAGGATAGAACTATACAACAGGATAATCCCACAGGATATAGATCTAAACCAGTCCTGGATTGATTGGAGAAGTACAGCAAAAACTTCCTAGTACTCCGAGATATCCCCCCAAGTTAATCATATCTGAACCGCCAGTAAAAAATCTTTGGGATGAACTCGATCGCAAGTACGGACACTCCACTACACACCCTACTGCTGCTGTCGAAAGTATAGCAGTTTGTATGGCTTCATACTACACCAGCCCTTTTCGCAATCTTACTGAATCATTTTCATGCCGTTCAGGATATTAGCCAGTGATCCTAATAATGTGACTATCCTATTATGAATGACTCTTCTATCATAAAAGCTATAGAACGCTATAAGCCCTCTGTTGTTGTTACTAATGCCACCTGTCTGACGTAGTCAGATCGAGGCCCGCGAAATTCATCATGGCAACGGGCTAGATCTACGCTTGTCGTTAGCCCCTATGAGTACAATTTTGCTCGGTACAACACGATAGATGGCGACACCAATCGGACCCACTGATTTAACGAGCACATACTCCGTGTGTACTCTGAGAGCATTTGGTGGCATCGGGCATCGAACCCAGGCCTTCCGGTCTGGAGTCCGATGCTTGAACCACTGGGGTACCCACGGCCTCTATAAGCCCTCTAAAACTATGATGTGCCGTTTAACAATGGACTGGAATCATTCGCATGGGGAAGAATCAGGAATATCAAAAACTGGGTTCGCTTAGTTCGGAAAATAAGACAAAAACATAACGAGTGATTTTTCAAACAGTAAAATTCTTCCAAATCGATAGTATTCCGATTTCATTAGCTTGCACAGAGGGTCAGAGAGTGAATATTAACATCGCATTATTCAGCTACATTAGAGCTTTTGGCGAAGGACCTCGTAATTTTAAGCCATGGTCAAGCCACAAGGAAGACACCTTAATTGGCACCCACATCTCCTTCCATACCACACCAACGGGAGGACGTTTGAGCCTCGACATATTTAACGTACATCGGCCCCCTCAGTACGGCGAGTCTCCAGTGGCACTAGACTCGAACTCATGACACTCCAACCACGAGTAGGTTACCTTGACCCTCTAGGCTACCGTACAAAGAGGAGCATACTTTAACATACAGCTTGAATTCCTATACTTTAATGCCATATAATTTTTGAATGTTAAAACAAAGCATTTGGGTTCAATGTTTTTGCTTGTTAAGCAGCATGACAAGAGGATAATGACTATACGAATATATTGCAAAAGTGGATAATTTTTCTGAATGAAAGACTACTCAGAATTTAGAAAAGGAAGTAAGGATTAGCAAAATCGTCAACACAAACACAGCTTGCGAAAAAGGGTCACGATAGCTTTTAGATCGAGCTTCCCAGTTTCATAAACAGCAGGTGGTTGAAGTCTCGATGCCATTTAAAATTGACAACCGGTAAAAGAGGAACACATGCGTGTCGAATACGATGAAGCTTAAAAGTTCTTTGTTGAAAAAAATTGGAAAAAAATATGGCACCTCGAGTTTTATCCGTCCTTAACAGTCAAAATTAAGAAGTATATCACCAATAACTTTTTGTTCAGGTATAGTGCAATATGCATTAAAAATTCAATCAAATTGGAATTGAATTTCCAGAAGATCAGCATTTGATCGCTAATAGCCCTCGCGTTGATTTGATGTTAGATGCTAAAAAAAACAATCGTTTCACATTTGTTAAACATGACGAAAGAAAACTAAGTAAAAATAAATACTCTTAGAATACTGCCGTAACTTATAGAAGATAACTGGTAAAGTAGATGCAAATTAAATGCGTGCATGTAACATAAAACAGGACGTTAATATTAGTTTCAGAGTCAGAAATAATATAAATTTAACACATTTAAAGGGGTTGATATCTATTAATCAGTTAAAATTCTTCCAAATTAAAATGAAAATTCTAAGTCAAATGGGTTACATTATGCAAATAACTATTTTAATTGTTTTAAGCATTATTTAATAAAATTAACATTAATCGCATAAGCAAATATATTATTTACATAAACGATTAGCATTCTATATCACAGTTAACGGTAATATTGTGAAAATGGTTTACTAAAAATAGTTTGGTAATGCTATGCATTATTTACATTTCGATAACAATTCACTCTTGAATAGTAACTGTATCTGAAACTACAATTCGTGAAAGATTTCCCTCAAAAAAGAACGCAAAAAAGGTTGTCATGGTTTCAATTTGTGTTTCCTATAGTATATGTATTATTGATTGCATTAGTATTATTATTTGTATTTATTATTAATAGTATTTCACTTCAAAATCCCAGCAAGATAGTTCTCAGATTACATGCTAATAATTAAATTTAATAGTGTACGTTCCTACGTTAAAAATAAAAATGTCAAGATATTTTCCCCCGGGTTTTGCCTAATGCAGAAACTTTATATTTATTTTATGTGTCTATAATAAATATTAAGTGGACGAGGTAGCCAAGTCGTCAAGGTATCGGATCATGGCTGGCATGTCATGAGTTCGAGCAAGGTACCACTAAAGACCCGCCGTGTAGGGGAGCGATGCACGTTTAATCTGTCGAGAGCTCAAACGTTCTCCCGTTGGTGTGGTGTGGTAGTTCGGAGAGGGGGATGTCAGCTCAGGTGTTGTCCTCGTGACTTGATCATGGTTTAAAAGTATGAGGTCCGCCATCCAAAGACCTCGTTTAGCTGAACAGTGCGACGTTAATATTCCCTCAATAATAAATATTAAAACGTTTATTTTGATTTTTAACCGCTACCTGAACAAACTGCAGAACTTCAAATCATAACGTCGAAAAAACTACTTAAAATATTTAACAAACTCAACTAGTGAATTTTAAAAAAAAATTCTTAACAGCTGTTTGCCTTCAATTAACATCTGTATACACCGTGACATGGCCGCAAAGCGAAATACCCAATCCAAACTCCACCCAAAATGAATTAATAGAGCGAGTGTAATTCCTATCGCAATTTCTTTCTATTGATAAAATCAAAAATCCTTCATTCTATTATTATTGTTATTATTCCACCGATCTAAAATATTTCAGCTTTGCACGGAGATGTTATTGAACAAACAAAAGAGAAAAGGCTACTCCTGAATAACATTTCGAACATTAAAAAAAACCTGCAGTGGGTGTTCCTGACTGACAACTCCATTTAAATCAAACGTCTGTATCAGTATAGAAGGCAGGTCAATAATTCCCTTGACCGAGTTTGATAGCACTGAATGATTGCACTTGAACTAACTCATCAAAAACGGGTGGAGATGGATTTGTGGTCAATTTCGTCAAACCCGTTTTGATCTAGTTTTCCCGTTTCGCTACTTATTAATGAACTATTAATAAATAATTCAAATAAAGTGTGCAGATTCAAACGTGTCAGCAATACGTAATTAAATTCGGAAAATGTCAAAAGTCTAAGGATGCTTTGTTTCAACGAAACCATTAAAATTGGAGCAGGGAATATTTTAAAGACAACATTTTGCACTTACAAATTTTAATGAGTGAGTGAGTGAATATTAACGTCGTACTGTTTAGCTATACACGAGGGCTTTTGACTAAGGACCTCGTAATTTTGAATCATGGTCAAGTGACGAGGACGGCACCTGAGATGGCACCCCCTCCCTTCTATCACACCACACCAACGGGAGAACGTTTGAGCTCTCGACAGATTTAACGAGCATCGCTCCCCTACATTGCGGGTCTTCAGTGGTGATGGGCTCGAGCTCATAACAAGGCAACCAAGAGTCCGTTACCTTGACCACTAGGCAACCACGACCTCTATAAATTTTAATAAACGTTTGTTTGTATATTGCAAAAAAAAAAAATAGAACCCAGCTGGCTCTAAAATAGAACCGACATCTTTGATATAATATATTCTTCCTTCATATTACATCATTACACACTACTCGTGACTATTTAAAAAAGCGAAATTTTAAATGTGAGCATATATAAATATATATATATGCTACGTATTTATTTATTTACTTAAAAGTATAAAGGTTAAGACTTTATTTTGCAATAAAATAAAAAATTCAACTTTAAAGAAATTATAAAATTTTAGCATAAACATATTATAAACAAATATAAAACTGTTCGGACTTTTTTTCTCGGTATTTGTTTCCGAAAAACAACTAATGTCTCCAGCGCGGAACTTATTCCCTGAGAATAACTAAAAATTAACTTAAAATCACTTGATATTACTCGTACAAGAATTCAATAGAAAAATTGCTTACTTATTTGTTTTATTTTACTAATTATTTTTTATTTTTGTTTGATTTGCCACATTTTAAGAACTAGTACAAATTAAATAAAATTAAAAATCTGTAGGACGCACAAAGGGCTAAGAAAACTAAAAGGTAAAGTCAAGAATTCGAAAGCAAACCAAGCCAACGTGGAATTATAAGGAATGCAACGTTAAATCAAAGTATGCTTCAGTTTTTTGAAATAGCACGAACTTTTGGAGAGCATAAAACGCTTAAAAATTTGGCCCTAACTACACAAACATATAAACACATTAAAATAATACATACACTTATATATGGTTATATATCACAAAGTTATAAAAAAGATAAACAAACGCTTATAGAAAGTGGACTCACAAAAATAAGTGATTAATAAAAAATAAAAGGAAATATGTTAAATGTGTAGAAAAGTCTTCTGGAAAGAATACACGGGCAAGGACGGACAGTGTGAAGGAATTTATAACGGATTAACCAGAAGCGCCAAAAACAATTTTAAAGCAAGAAACCAATTTAATATGAATACTTGAGTTATTTACGAGACTCTTTATCTGTTTTTCTCATACAAACGTTTTTGCCACTGCGAAGTTTGTTTCGGTTAAAGAATAAAACATAGAACAGAGAGAGCTAACACTGCCTGTAACAATTCAATACACTTCCAACCACATTAGTTCATCCAAATAGATTAATGTAAATGCCTTCTAGCTGTATTACCAAACGCCATGAATTTGCCACAAGGTCAACACATATAGAACGGTGCTAATTCAGTACTGCCAAGTTTCAAGTCGGTAGGTCTATAGTTCCGAAGACCTCATAATGAGTGAATGAGAGTCGCTTTTCTCTTATATATAGATTTCCTCTAAAAAGTATTTACTTTAACTAAACTTAGTGCCCCAGAAATTTATGAAAGAATCATTGCTGCGAATAGATGTTTTTATGCCTTTAAGAGTTATTTAAAATCCAGTTTTCTCAAATTAAGAACAAAATTGCTTCTTTACCAAAGTCTTATAAGATCTGTGCTGACTTATACATCAGAGACTTGGCCATTGAATTTACGTGATGAGGAAGCTTTGGGAATTTTTGAGAGAAAGATCTTACGCAGTATTCTTGGTGGGATCCAAGAGAATGGACCATGGAGAAGACCTAACTTAGAACTCTACAGAATTTACAAACAACCGGATATTGTAAAGTTTGTCAAATTACAGAGACTTAAATGGGCTGGTCATCTGGCTAGAATGAATGAAGATCGTTGCTGGAAGCCCTTGGGAAATAGACCTCGGGGCAGATCCCCATTAAGATGGATTGACTGTGTTGAAAAAGACCTAAAAGTTTTAAAGGTCAAAAATTGGAAAACAGTTGCCAAAAGCAGGGATGCCTGGAGAAGACATCTGGAGAAGGCCAGGGTCCCCCAGGGCTGTCGAGCCATTGAAGAACAAAAAACTTAATATTGTGATTTATCTTGTATTTAAATGAATTAAGTTTTCAAAGATAATCAATTGCCAAGGCAAATTGAATTACAAGTATACTAATTTTACATAGACTTAAAATTAAAATTCCCAGTTATGAAAAGGGTTGCATTATCAGAAAATACAGTGTAACTAATAATAGCTAAAATTTTATCCTAACAGGATTATGTTGACTCTTTTTTGGAGGGGAAGGGGACCCCAAAAAAGGATACAGTTAATATCTGCGAGGTAATTACAGTTAACGTTCCTCTTTCAAAATGTGCCAAAAAAGAGCCATTAGACAGAATAACTTCAGATTTGAATAGAAAATACTTGAAAAGGGGGGGGGGAGGTATGGCATAAAAAGTTAGCAAATGTATCAAAAGGTAGCGCTCTAAGCGGCATAACGAAAAGAGATTCGGCTATAAGTAGCATTTTGAATCGAATCAAGACTGCTTTTGCATGCGCTGCACATTTAACCAGCTGTACTGTTCAAAGTGTATGATTGTTTCTGTTTTTTGATGTAAAATATGACTTTCAAGACATTCAACAGTTGCAGCAGTTTGAATGAAAAGCCCATCCACTACGGTAAGATCATATCACGCAGGATAGAAAAATCTGTTTTTAACTGTCCATTGGCCAAAAACCAAATAAAAAGCAACAATGATTTCGTTTCTTATGCCATACCGTTTCTTCCTTTTTCAAGCATATTCAGTTCAAATTTGAAGTCATTCTGACCAGTGGTTCATCTTTTGCAACATGTTGCAAGTGGAACTTGAATTTAGAATCACCCTGTATATAATAAGGAATCAAAGAGAAAAGATCAGAATAGAAATATTTAAAAAGCCTAGTGGCTGAGTGGTAGTGCATCGCACTTCCACACCACAGGCCCGAGGTCCAAACCCCGGGGTGAGCGAGGTTGACTCAACCTTTCATTCCTTCCGTGGGTCGATAAATGAGTACCAAGCTTGCTGGGAAACTTAAAACTGAGGGTTTCGCTTCAGACTGACCACCTTATCGGAACATCTGCTCATGCACCTCAGGGTTCAAGGTAACGTATACTGATACGGGCACAATAGGCCTTGACCCTCATGGGCTGTTGTACCACTGAGTTAAGTGATATTTAAAAACTTTTAAGTATAAAATTCCAAAAGTGGCTCCATTCTTCGAACTGCAAAAACGTTATTAATGAAGCGAACCTTAATTCAAATGGAAATAAAATTAATGCTGACAGAATGAAATTAAGTGCAAGGAAGAAACGACGTGATTACTGAAATTAGTACATTAAGTTCAAGGCTTTTCCGCGTGATGTATATTAAAGAAGAAAAAAACCACATTATAAGATTCTAGTCTGATAAAGGTAACGCTCATTTAAAGTGTATCACATTTTAAATGCTAAAAAAGAGTATCTCATGTATAATTTTAAATTACGAAAATTTCCGTACAAAGAATACAAATTGAGCAAAACATTTATCAAGAAGCTTCAAAGTAGGCACGTTCAGAATGCCAAATTAGATCTTTAACAGCACAGAAATGAAATAAGATGAGTTTGGAAGAAAAAGATAATAACTTTCGGAGTGAAGATACTTTCTTTACTCATCATCCCGTTTTGTTAAGATTCACCACATACGCCGAGCCTTTGAAAAGTGTAAAAGAAAAGCGAATCAGGGACTGTGGGGGAGTGAAATAAATGTCTTCAATAAGCACAGCCGTGCGAGAACACCTCCGGTTCTCGTCGGGAAACAACTTTACGTGACTTCACTAATATTCAGGGCTTGTTTTCCTTGCTCCAATTTCCGTTGTGCCAGAGAAATGAAGTCCACTGGATTCGTCTGCTTTTTTTGCTTTCTTTTGGCTCTTGTTCTTTTCTCTCTTCAATATTAATAATGAAAGCAAAAAAAAAAAGTAACGATAATGGCTGCATTGCACTTTCGGTTTCATTCAACTGCACAAACACAAACTCACGATTAATACAAACACCCGAATACTGTGCAAACCTTCGACTTTTACTTTTCTTTTGTCTTATGCTGTTTCCGAAATTGAATTAGAGATGCATATTTTTAAGAAATCAGAGAGATTGGATATTTTCTGTAACATTTTCTTCCTGCACTTGAAAATACTTTCCTAAAGTATTCCTTATTTTTTTGAAAAAATAGTACTGTTTTTCTGTGGTACTTTTCATGCATGCTATATCTAATTTGCATTTATTAAAAAAACGATAAAAATATTTTTTGATAAGGAATACAGGTGTCTATGGTATTACACGGTTGATAGTCGCCCAACCAGTATAGTGGTTAGCGACACCGACTACTGTGCCGTAGGACCCGAGTTCGAATTCCGGAGAAGACATGGATATTTGTAAATGTATAGTATCGGCATGGGGGTACTCTAAATAGCCGTCGAGCAGCAAGTCCTCTTTTGAGGTTGGTGAATGGGGAAGAGAGATGGGAGGCCCCTGACTACCAGGGTGTTCTCTCTCAAAATTGGGGTGGAAACCGAGCTAAATCGTACTGTCACCTATATGGTGCTCAAGACTAAGGCCAAGGACAGGCGCACATCTAAGCCCCTTGCCATGATGAATTTCGTGGACCTGGATCTGAACGCAGTCGAGATCAGGTGGCATAAGAAACAACAACAATAAGAAACACGGTTGATTCATACCGTACTATATCGAAAACGTGTTAAACGAAACTTTTTTAATTTATATATTTAAATTATTTTATTGATATATTATTATTTTAGTTATATATGTAAAACTAAACTCAGTGGCGCAACAGCCCGTGAGGACCAAGGTCTATAGTGCCCCTTTCAATATCGTGACCTTGGGCGCTGAGGGGCATAAGCAGATGTTCCGATCAGGTGGTCAGTCTGACGCTAAAAGTGAGTGAGTGAATATTAACGTCCCACTGTTCAGCTACACGAGGGCTTTTGGCGACCGGACCTCGTCATTCTGAACCATGGTCAAGTGACGAGGATGACACGAAGCTGGCACTCCTTCTCTTAACTACCACACCACCCCACGGAAGGACATTTGAGATCTCGACAAATTTAAAGTGCACCTGTCCCCTACGCGGCAGGTCTTCAGTGGTACTGGCCACGATCTCATGACACGCCACAGCCATGAGTCCGTTGCCTTGACCACTAGGCTACCACGGCCTCCAATCTGACGCGAAAACCCCAGTGTTTAGTTCCCAAGTACAAACTTGGTACTCATTTATCGACTCACTGAAGAGATGAAAGGCAGAGTCTACCTTGCCCAGCCCGAGATTTGAACCCCGGATCTGTGGTGTGGAAGATACGCCACCGCAGAGTCACTGGGCTTTATGTATGTACACAATATAAAATCGGGGCAATATGTACCGGGGAAATATGTATGTAACTGTTTTGTGTTCTATCCAAACCTTGCTATACGAAACTTTGAAGTAATATAAATCAAGACGATGCGCGTACCGTATTATATCGAAATTAAGTCTTAAGTATAAAATTTTATGAATTTCGTTCCAATGAAACCTATAAAAGAAAAAAGTTAACTGCAAGTTTTTAACCAAAAACTATAATATGAAATACAAAAATTTAAAAAAACAAAAAACAAATATATTTAAAAAAATAAGTATTCTTATAAAATAAATAGAAACGGCAATTCAGGATCACAAAATCAATTTTTATCATCTCTCTCATCGAAAATTACAGCTAATCTACAATAATTTTTTCTTAAAGTTGGTTGACATTCCTCTTCACTAGGTATTTCTTCGTCATTACAAAAGTTGTCTGACGTCGTTGTAATTACCTGTCTGTTTCGATCTTGCAATTCTTTCAGAATTTCACTATAAAGAGCTAAAGAACTTCGCAATTCTCTTTTAAATTTTCCACTCGTACTACTAAAACAATAAAGTTAGGAATTCCCGCTTATATTGAACGAAAACGATATTCAATTTTTCAAAATCGTGTTATATCAAAACCGTGTAGTATTAAATTCAAGTTTTGAGCCGAGTAATATCGAATTCATGTTATAATAATCACAAAATTCGTACGAATATCGAAACAGTGTTTTACAAGTTATTGTATTATACGAGGAACATCTGTCTATTCATATTTTCATTTTCCAATCATCCGAAAATGTTATTAAGGAAACATTTCTTAAAGAAAACATTAAAAAGAACCCAGGCAGCCTCCAAATTTCTTTAAATTGTTCTGAAGTGCTTTAGAAAAAGGATAAGACATTTCCCACAGACCCTAAATGTATTTAACGTCGTGCTTCTATAAAACCTTTTAAAAATTTAGTATAATGAATTGAAGATAATATGCTCCATTCTAAAAAGGTCCTTTTTACATTACATAAAGAATCATTGAAAATTAACTCATTTGTTAAACACTTCACAACTTAAACTTTAAAATCTAAGAAGGATTCATTATAAGATTAAAATTATTTATCATCATTGCACCAAAAGACAAAAACAAAGCTGCAAAACAGATTTGTGGAACCTTATTTTCAAAGTAAATACAAAGAATCCAGCAGGAAATTTAAGAACACAATATTTTTTTTCTGTTTTCAAACACTAAAAATTTTAATAATTATTACAGTAAAAAAACGTTACAGATAAAGAAAATCATTATAGATAAAAAAAAAAACATCATTGCCGATAAAAAAACATCATTTTAGATAAAAATAACTACAGCCTTACTATTTAAATATTATACATATTAGTAACACCTGCGATTTTTTCCCTTCTAAATTAAATGTAACTACTACTTTGCTTATCTTACAGTATTTTTACAAAGCATCGAACACATTATTCTAAATTAGCATTCTTTTACATTTACAAAAAAAAAACACTCGCTACACTTTATCTAAATATTTGATTAATCGGCAAACAAAAAAAAAAACCACCCAGTTACATTATTCTTAATGACATAGAGTGAAAACTTTCTCAACATAAACATTCCGTAACAAAACTAATTGTAACACTAATCTTTTCATTTAAGATAAATTACCTAAAGAGAGTACATAAAGTATGGTGAGATCAACTATTATATTAGATCATTTACAAGTATAAATCGTACTAAAATTTGATCACAATTGTATTATCTACGTGTATATTAAAACTTAAATGAATTTTACGAAGCACATTAATATACTTATAAACTAATTACATATTTCTGTTTCTATATTAAATTACATAAAAAAAATTTAAACAATACTATCTTTATGGTAAAACATACGATATTTGTTATGGAATTTTCGGCTTCGTTTGTTTCTCTGCCGAAACGGTATTGCGGCCGAAAAAGTTGTTTGTAGGCTATGAGTTTATTCTGCAATAGTAAATGAATAGGAGTGGACAAAATGGCGATATATTTTATCACTAAATTTAGCGACAAAAACAGATGTATATATAAAAGATAAGCTTCGAGAGCAGGGGTGGGCATTAAGTTGATCACGATCGACCGCCAAGGCATTTTGGGGTGATCGCCTGAAGATTAGCAGTAATTATATACCAAAATATTCAAGATGGGCTGACAGTATGCAGACTTAACTCTTCTACTGTACATAACAACAAGAATTAACTTTAGATGAAAACCTTTTGTTGTTTAATGTATTTTGCATTGTTTGATAATAAATGCATCATTAGATATGATTATATTTATGACTATTATAATTATATATGTTTGCATCTTGCGTTTTGCTTTAAAAGCGGTCTTAAAATTGTAAGATTTTTTTTTTATAGGAGTTATGTACGAAAGTACATATTCCGTATTTATTATAAAATAACAATAAATATTGTAGACCTTTTTCGTAGTTAACCACACCTACGACATTGGGTGGACCGTAACACCTTGAAAAAATTAGAAGTAGCCCGTACCCTAATACAGTTTGCCCACCCCCGTTCTAGAGTGATTATTTCGCGAAACAATTCCACGGAGTCCTATAGGAGTCTTTCAAGGTTATAAAAAGGCAATGAAACGAAAAGAAGCAAAATTGAAGCCAAACATTTGACAGAGACTGCGCGTTTCATTTGCATTATACAAAATTATAACTTTGTTCAATATATGTCTGACTTTTGAATATGTATTGCAGAGGATTTATACGAGTGTGTTAATAAACTCCTGTTAAGTAAATCTGTTTTAATTACAGAAAGGTTCTAGAATAAACCTAAAAGAAACAGGCTGCCAATGGCTGAACCCTTCATGAATTTGAAAGACAACTAATCACGTAACAATATGCTATATTAAATATATAGTATAATCAAGTAACAATATTAGTATATCAGGATGTTCTAAGAGAACACACGAATGAATTCTATGCAGTACGAGAACAGTCGTGGAAGGAATTTCTGTAAAAAAAAAAATTCTCCTTAAAAAGATAAGTTCTCCACAAATAAGACATGGATCGAACTTTTTGAAAAATCTGAAGCATTTTGGCACATATGCATATCAAGATATAATCAAGATTTGAGGATATAACCAAAAGGTATGTTACAAAATAAATTTGAAAACCTCTGCACTGCAGAGCACTAATAAAACCAAGGGCGAGAAAACAAATTATCATATTACTCCAGAATTTTTCGACACGCAAATATAGCTTCCGCCGACAAAATTTTACGATCACAACTTTCACCATCGCTTCTCCCTCCTCCACCGAAATTAAAACATACACAAGAAACCTAACTCGATATCAGTCATCTTCATTTCTCGAGAAAACAGGACTCACTAAAAAGGGAAAAATAAAAAAAAAAGGGAGATATCAGCGGCAGGCTTTAATTGGGACACAGCACCCGATTATAAGTAAATTTACGGTAATTGCCTTTACGGTCCCAAGAACCGATCCCCCCCATACCGCATCCTACGGGTAACTACGTGTCATAAAATCGGTATTCCCATTTTTCGTCCTCCCTCTTCCGGGATTTTTCCTTTTTTTTTTTTCTCCCTCCCGACATCGTTTAATGGAATGTCACTTTCCTCTCAATTCGACACGATTTTCCTTTTTACCAGAGATTTATCCCGCCATGGTAACTGATTAGCATTTCGTTATAAAACTTCTCTTTTTTTTCCCCTTTCGGTATTAATCTCGTTTTAATGTCTTTATATATTTCTTCTTTTTTTTTTTTGTTTCCCTATCCTTAATTCCTTTTTCCCTAACAACTTCCCCCAACTTAGGAGCGACACGGATACCGGATAAAGTTGCTACAGACGCAAAGGAGGTTGGGAAGTTTTAATTATAAAAGCCAGTTAATTCTTTACGACGGCATAATGGCCCGAGAATAAACGGGGTGTAATTTGGAAAAGCATGCAAATTTTCCGGGAGTTTTGTTGCGAGCATTTAGGGGAAAAGAGGGGAAAAAAGATTTTGAAAAAAATCGGGGAAATGGATTTCGCGATAGGTTCACAAAATAGAGAGGGAATTAAGCAGGGAATGAGGGACATTTTTAACATCGCTTGAAAAGGCAGACTAAATTAATCTCCCTAATTTTGATCCTCTTCGCCACCTTCTCTTCTAAGCGACAAATTCCAACCACTTTGCAGGATTAAGCACGTCGCATTAGTAACTCGAACGAGGAATGCACGAAGCCCTGGTTTCAAATCGAGCGAGATTAAGATTCTAGATCCAGTGGTAAAGATGCGCTGTGGGGTGGAGAAAGAAGTAAAAGAAAAATTTGCATTTTTGGGATGCAAATGAGTAATTAAAAAGTAATCCTCTTCTCGTACAGCTGTAAAGGGCGAGGACTCAAATTGGGCAGATGAGAGAAATTTGAAGGAATTTATTTTTTGTTATTACACTTTTTTCCCTTTTTAGAATGTTTTCCTAAAAGTTTCACTCGTTTATCTAATGGTAAGGGATAATCACTAGTGGTTAAACAAGGATTTTAAACCGTTAAGACAGATGAGAGAGGGAATTATAATTTCTAAAGCAAGACAGGCATACCAGATAATTTAGCAAATGTTTTACATATATGCATGCGTGCCTATGTGCTGATACGATATGTATCTTAGTTAACATTTTAAATGAAACAAAGTAATTTGTAGGATGAAACAAAATTTACTTTTATTTTAAATGTATTTGATATCGCTAAACCAAAAAAGAATAAGACGTCAGCCTTAAATAAAATGTCTTTTCATGTAAAAAAGCATGATTTTTTCTAAAATTTAAATTCACCTCCTCCTCCCTGTTGTCCTTTATCCCACCCAATCAACAGCGTCAATTTCTCCGCAGCTTTGAGCATCATGCAGGTGACAGCATGATTTCGCTCCATTCCACCCCAATTTCGAAGGATATTCCCCCGGGAAGTGATCTGGGGATCTTCTGTCACTCTTAATTTACCCCCAACCTCTCCAAAGGACGTTCGGCTAGTCAAATATTTTGAGTGCCTCCATGTCACATAAAGGTAATATTCATTTACAAACGCCAATGCCTTCTCCGTGATTCGAACCCATGCCCTACGGTACTCACAGTCAGCGTCCCTAACCACCATCTCGTCTGGATGGCAGTCCCCCCACCCCTTCCCCTCTATATACAGTCTACTCTGGATAATTTGAAGTTAAACGGACCAATGAAAAACTTCGAATTATCAAGAGGGTAGGAAAAAAACTCCCAAAATACACGAAGACAAACACATTTAAATTTGAAACTATGTAATAAAATAACAATTGCGTACATATGTATAAAATTATTGTAAAGTATTTTTAAAAAGCACATGTTATACAGTATAAATGTCATACAGAAGTTAAAAGCCCTGTATTGAAAGAATACATTCATTCACAATCCTACGCATCTCTTCTTTACAATAGCGGATCATCCTTTCTGAACACATGTGTTCTAAGGTCACGTTTTAAACGAAAGTTATGGACGGCTGACCACAGGTGCGGTTGGTCTATTGTCCACTTAAAGGAATGAAGACAATAAAAGTGTCCTTTCGCCCGAGAAACCGGAAAACACTAAGAAGGGGTAGCAGACAGATGGTCTTCAAAGGGGCTAATTACAGGGAAGACACGCAGATACAACACAACGCAAAACTTGTAAGCTCCATCCTGTTTATTCCAGGACTGCACATGATATTGAGTGTTCGAATTGTCGAGAGTCTCCATTGTTGTTACAATGTAACTGTTAAAACAATGACAAAGGTTGGTGTCGAAAACCAGTTTTTCAGGCAAACTAGCCAAACCGGGTGTGCATTGTTACAACAATGCAGACAAATCATGCTCTTTTTCTCAATTCCTACTATTAATTCACTCTCTCTCCCTTTTTATATATATAATTTTGTTCAAATTTTCAATCGCTATAAAATATTTTCTATTCATCTATTCACAGTAGGAATTGACTTAAATTTTTGTTATATCACTTGTTTTTTATTAACTTAGCAGTAAAAGCAACTTGAAGGCAATGGTAATGCACTCAGTAATTTTAAAGCATGGTGAATTGATGAAGTTAACACAGTAACGTCATTCTCCACAACCGTATCACCCACACCAATGTAAAAACTTGATAAATTTAACGGGCATCAATTGCTGCCACACAAAAGTTTTGTTTGAATATAAAGGACTCAAACTACGTCAGTTGCGCGTTCTATACTTTACCAACTAGGCTATAGCATCCTAGAAATACAACTGAAACATGATATCAATCATTTGCATGGCCAAGTAATTTTAGCGCGTTTTTCACATGTTGTATTTTACAATAATGCAACTAATGAAATTTTTACTAACAGAAAGTAGTACTGTACCACTCCTCTAAATGTACTACCATTGAGCTGAAAAGAAATAATGACACAGATCTGTATCAGCACTATAAAAAAGAAACAAAAAAAAAATTTTTTTACAGACGCTACAAAAGCCCGTTTTCTCACTTTTAGTTTTCAAAAAAAAATTTCACGCTTTTAGTTTTAAAAAAAAAAACTATTTTCACTTCACACTACATATTTTATCACTTTACTGTTTAAAAAAAGAATTAAATTAAAAAAGTAAAATCGAAGCCTTTTATACTTGTTTTCTGAACTTTTTGGTGAAGATTTCCTCATTTTTGTGCAGATTTCCTCAAAATGCAGGTAGATTTTTTTTAAAAAAACTTTTAGCAAACATACATTTACTAGGTAAAATTTGAGAAAATTTTGTTATAAACTAGCGAAATTCAGGAAAATTTGTAGGAAAATTCGGGAAAACTATGGGAAAATAAAAAAAATGATTCGGCTCATCTAGGGCACAAATGCGACCCAATGCCGAAAACCCGAGGTCAATTGGTTGCTTATTGGCTGAGAAAAAGGTATGACAAAATATGGAACAAAGACTAAATTTGCGTCCTAATAGCGCTTTTGTTCCACTACGTGAAAAACGCGCTAAAAATAAACAATATAAATTCATGACTTTTAACTTAACCACACATATAGTACATCAATTTTAAAAATTTCACGACGCATCGGAACTATTGACAGAAAATTAAATTTTAAGGGTTTTTTGTTTTCAATTTAATTTGGTTTCAATTAACAGATTTCTGGAGTTATATATTACTGAAGGACCTCATTATTTTAACCAAACTCGTGTCAGCTTAAACTCCTCTAAACTCAACTCTTAATGTGATGAGGTCTCAACCCGCCAGGTCATGGCGAAACGTATGTTAATAAGGATTATATCAATAAAGTTATTCGATTTTAAAGTATTCTAAGTAGAACAGAGAAAACTAGATGCTAGATCAATATATGACGACATATTGCAATTAATATTTTAAATGGATCTATTAGTTTAATGAATATCATTACAAAGTAATGTTGACTTATGAAATATTGATAACTAATTTCGTCAAGAGCTCGAGATAAGAAACAATTTCTGCACTCATGATATATAAGTGCAGAATCTCATAGATTAGTGCACACGATATCTCATAGATTAAATACTTTAATCTTACACCAAATGTTTGAAAATTGATTCCGAGTTTTAAAAGTTACACTTTTCTAATCTTTCAGATATCTCTGGTTTCAATAATAAATATGAGCTTTAATGCGGATAAGTTATGTTTTAAGTCAACAGTAAGTATTATTGAAATGTCGATGCTGAATGAGTTAATGAAAATAAATATGATCTCAGGAGCAAATAGATACATCAAAAATTAGGAGTGAAAATTATTCCCAGAAATGATAGGGAAAGAAATATTTAAGTTTAGGAGTTTTACTTTAATTGCAATTAAAATGAATTTTTAATTTTCTTTAAAAAAAATTATTTTAAAGAAATCGTTTGAATATTCCAATATTCCTTTTGGTCGAGCCTTATATTTTTAAATGAATATTCACATGCCTACAAAATGTCAAGTCTGTAGGTCTAACAATTTAAAAATGGGAGTGTTTATAACGCCCCTTATCTCCGTAATCCCTCTTGGAGTATATTTTCGCCAAAAAACCCCATTTTTAACGGATCTCTACTCCAAGAAAGGAACATGCCAACCAAATTCCAAGTCTGTAAGTCTAACAATTCCGGAGATATCGTGATGAGTGATTATATATAATATTGTAGCGACTCCTATATAAGCCAATAACACCCTCCGGATAGAGGTGATCACTTTTGTCTTGTGGTATGTTACGTGCTTACGAATCCATAAGTCGTGGGTTCTAATCCAGCACATTGGTGACCCTGGCTGAAAAGAAAAAACGCAAAACCTTCTGATATGTCGTGGCGCCATCTACCCACAACAATAGCAATCAAAGTCGTCAGACCCACTTGACGCAACAGAAACAACTCATACGCTCGCACTAACAAATATCTCGTTCATCCACCTATCCACCAACTCACTGGTGAGGGTGTAGTGTAGCGATTCCTATATAAGCCAGTAATGCCCTCCTGATAGAGGTGATCACTTTTGTCTAGTGGTCACGTTACTTGGCTTCGGAACCATAGATCGCGGGTTCTATCCCTGACAATATAAAAGCATGAATAAGAGAAAAAACGTTGTAACATTTTAAATAATATTCAAATATAATATATTGATCCAAATGTAAACGATAGCAAAAATGATGAAAAAATATTTATCTTGCAGGGATTTATTTTGACTTAGATTATATTGAACATTTCAAATTTTCTTTCCCTTTAAAAAATATTTTTTTACCCAATTTTATATCTTTCCATTTGACGAAACTATGTATTAAAACGTAATCCTAAGCGGATAAAAGATGAAAGTAATATTCTTATGCCTTTGAAAAAATCTCGAAGAGCATTTTAAACTTGCAAGTTAATATTCCTATGAAAACAAATGAGATACAAAACATTCTTTCGATGTGAAATTAAAAAATACAAAAACAAAAAACAAAATTTAAATATTTTAAAACACTTTCATTCTTTATCATCTCTTCTGGAAGATAAGGGGCGGGGATCGGGATTTAAAACAGATGATGAAACCTCAATATTAAAAATCTAATAGAGCTTCCCGAAATTCCACTAATACCTCTTTCAACACTGATCTTCAAAAAGAAATGTCCAAAATTAATCAACAAGAACGAAAATAATATCGAAAAAGAGAAAAATTTAGAATGAAAAATAAGGGTTAAAATAATTGATTTTTCAGTTGATTGAATTTAAAATCACCACCAGCTTAAATACAAAAAAACACCTCGGAGTGGGAGAGGGGGTGATAGGCAGTGGCTTATGATATTAAACAAAGGAAAGAAATCGAGAGTTGAACCTATTATCATACTTATCATAAAGACGATTGTGCTAAATGGTTATCAAAAGTAGACAAAAATCGCATAAACCATAAAATTTAAAAACAGAAAAAATATGATTATGCAACAAAAGATATTGAAAAGTATCAAAAAAAAATTTTTTTTTAAATTTTTTGGTACTTTTGTACTATTCCGTCAACCAATTTCATCGAATCAAAATACGTCGCCAAATGCAGCGATATATAGCCAATAGTGGAAATCGCTCCCGCGCACTTTCGCGGACACAGTAACAAAAACAATGAGAGTACTTGGCGACATTTTTTAACTGGTGATGTCTTTTCGTTTGGCTAAATTGTTGTGCGGTATAATACGTAAGTATAATTTTTTTAAACATTTTTTGCAATAAATCTAAGCCAACTAATAAAATTTTAATTAAAAAAATCACGCTTTCACTCTCTTAAAAATTAGCAAGAATCCTAAAAACTGAACAGACTAATTTATTGTTTAACTTTCATTAGCTGACAAAAATTATTTAGTTTAGCTACCAATAAGCTGTACCCGACTGTTGGTATTTAAAGTGTACCCGACATTTTCAAATACCAACTTTCCCCAATAACGAACTTAATTTTCGAAAATACATTATAACAATGATAAACTTAATAATACATACTGAATTGAAGTATTAATAGTAAAATAAAGCAACTTTTTATCAATCCATTGATAATTTATTTATTAGGACAATTTATTATAAGTAAGCAGGAATTCATAAAAAAATTGGAAAATGATCAATTTATTGACAATTTTGCGATAGTTCGATAATTTTGAGGCTGCCATGTTTACCTCAAGAATCATTTTCGTCATTTGGCTTTCTTCTTGGCATATTTTTGGATCAAACAATTTTCCACTTAAAATGTTTGCGTAAGACAATGAATTTAGCGAAAGTTATTTGCTAAAGTTGCCAATATAGTAGACCATACAAGAAAAAGAAAAAAAAATCATTGTAGGCTGCCATGCATAATCAGAGCAAGAAAAATTTAAAAATTCGATTAGTTAAAATACAAAATATATTTAGGTTTTATAAAAATTTCAATTCACCTTTTAAAATTTTACCATAAAAATTTGATTTTTAAAAACCATGAATATATATATCTTCCCTTTTTGGCAACAACTATTCTTCACAAAACTTTATATAGAAATTTTATTTTTGTTTTTAATTTATTTATCTAGGCACAAAGAAAATCAAATTGTACCATCAAAAATTCAATTTTGCAGAAATCTCAATGAATTTATAGTTAAGAAAATGGAAGCCAGCAGAAAAATTAATATTTTTTATAGTGATGTTTTATTTATATATTATACTAGCAGGTATACCGGTTCTTCGGACAGGTAAATTGAAAAATTAAAACAATACAGGTTGAAGGATAAAGAAGTTTTTAGTGAGTTAATTTTACGTGAATTGCAAATAAAACAAAGAAAAAGCTTTTTGCATATCTCAGCTGAACAAAAAAGCCATATTTGTTAAATTTTAAGTCTGAAGTCTTTTTTTTTTTTTTTTATTTACAACACCCAGTAACTCTCTAGTGAGACGATTTTTGAAAACACCTTCCTAAGCTGATCTCTGCTCAGCAAAAGTAACACATTGTTACAAATTTTATGTAATGAACGCTTAAAATAGTGTGTAAATAATTTATATCTGGATGTGTAATACATTAATATTACTTTCTGTTGTATTTATTTTATGTTAAAATTATAATATTCGCAAGCAACACCATTCCTTACATTATAATGGCGATTCAATGGAAACATAGCGAAACGTTGGCGATAGAGCCAAATTAGCAACATTTTTGGCGACCATGTTGGCAACTTGGTGATTGATTGAACGGTGCAGAAGTTGATATGCTGTAGCGCCTCCTGGTGGGGAGCTGCAACAAAGAGGATAGTACAAAATTCTCCACGAAAAAATACATATACATGCCAATTTTCAATTTGATCGGTTGAACGGTGTTTGTGTGTGTGTGAAGCGAGGTCATATATTCAAGTACATCCATATTATATATATATATATATATATATACAACATATATTTTAAAAGAATTTTTTTAAAGTGATTTCTTAAACGTGCATGTTACAAGCATAGTTTAAAAAACAAGTCTCATACGTACCGTTTTTTTTTCTTTTTTCTTTTCTTTTAAATCTATTCTTTTACATGCACAAAAGTAGATGTGCTATTAGAACTTTCTAACTAGACAAAATAAAGCTCGATTTATAATCATTATTTCAAAGTAGTTTTGAAAAAGCCACACTTTTTTAATTACGATAAATAAATCATGCTTAGTTTCTGGACTCTTTCCAGGGTGATATTGTTAGTTTGTATGTTAACGTTCTAATTCTTGCGGCAAAAGAAATTGCTTCCCGTATTTTTTTAACTGTATATTTCCGTTTTACATTTCATTGCGGTTTTAAACCATTAGCACTCCTAAAAAGAACTATAATCATCAGGCTTTTCATTCACAACACAACCAAACGAAAGCAGAATATCTAAATAATCATTTCATTTTCTATTTAAAATATCCTAAAAAAATATTTTCTACAAATCATCACTGTACGAGTACATTGCGTTGATAACCTGCTCATTTATTTACGAGTTAAAATTCAACCAAGGATTGATCGTCTAATAGCAATAGATGTGAGTGAGGAAGTGCATATCCAGAGGAAAGAACCCGCGACCTATGGATTCGTAAGCACGTAACATACTACAAGACCAAAATGTTCACCTCAATCTGGAGGCTGTTACTGGCTTATATAGGAACCACCGTTGCATTACTCCCCTACCAGTGAGTCGGTGAATAGGCGAACGAACGATATAATTGTTATGGCGAGCGTGTGAGTTGTTGCTGTTGCATCAAGTGGGTCTGACGGCTTTTTATTGCTCTTGCGGCGGGTAGATGGCGCCGCGACATCTGCGCGATGGTTGCGTTTTTTTTAATTCAGTGCCATATTCATCAATGAGGATAGAACTCTGTACCTTCGGATTCATAAGCACGTAACATACCAAAAAGACCAAAATGATCATCTCAGTCCGGAGGCTGTTACTGGCTTATGTAGGAACCACCGCTACAGATGAATTCAAAAGTGGTAAGAAAAAGGTAAATAAGACATTGGTAACAAATGATTGGAAATCATGCTCGTTAAAAATTTAATTAAAAGGAAATTTAATGAAACCTACAGATTACTCATGTCCGCTATGCATATAGGGGTGGCATATTATACAACAAAACAATCATGGGGCATTATGATGGTACTAAGGTACTCGTTCCTGTAAAAGTAAGCGATTTCGAATGAAAAATTTCTTTTATGAGTTACATAAATCAGGGGTTCAAGGTTTAGTCGGTAAAATATTTATACTCCGAATAGCCGATAGATGGAGCTATGTGGCAAATATAAATGGGTAAGAACTGAAGTTATTCGCTCTCATCGCCATGACTTTTTCCTCCATCTCAAGTACCTTCGCTTATTTAGTGACTCCTTAAAATTGCTATAAATCACAACTCTCCATTCGACCAGTCAGAAAACCCCCTCCCGTAAATAGAATATTTTCAACTAGAAGGCCAACGTAGCACCTATTTCTCAGGTACAGGAAGGATAATTGCACCGCGATCGAAGTTACTGAAGATATCAACGGCCAATGGTAGTTATGCTAAAGGTTTCCAAAGTCTGTGCGCCGCGGCATCTTCGCAGGGCCACCGCAGATTTTATTGTACTTTATATATATTTAATTTATAATTATTAATACTTTAATTTAGATAGGGCACCTTGAGAAAACTCTTGTTCAAAAAAGGTCCATTTTAAGCCTTTATTGAACAAATGTTTAGGTTCAGAAACCTTTGAGTTACGCTACAAAACCGATAATTACCAACACAGAAGCGTAACGGAGAATATTAGCCCCCCCCCGCAACGTCAAGTTTTGGACCCTAACCCAAATACGTACTTGGTGACAGTCAGGCTTTGGCACCCTAGAATCCCTGCCTCTCCCGCAATGCGGAGGTGTACATTACGACACTGTACCACCAGACACAAACAACCGGCTGCTGTTTTCACCATGTCGTTGAAAAAGAAGGAATCCGCACTGATTGTAAAACTATTTAATCACAGAATGTGATATTAGTGTTCCAGGCGATGCAATGCAGTTCGACGGATGAAAATTTCAAGGATAAAACTCATATCCATTTGACCGATTTCACACCATGCAACTTTGTGTCATCAATCTGCTCTTCCTGTAACCACTCATCTAGTGTGAAGAAAGAATATTCCTTTCACCAGCGGACACAAAATTGACTGAATAGGGAGTGGCGGACTCATCGGTACAATTATTGAGTTCATCTCTATTTCCAGTACATGTATGTACGTTTCTATTTTGAGTACATGGAAATAGATGTCCAGCTTCCAGCACATTTATTTCCGTGTATGAAGAGCGAAGCTTCCACACACACACAATATCCTTTTAATTGAGTCAATTAGTGAGGAGGAAAACGTGATTTTCGAGAGTCTGAGAAAATGCCAAAGCAGGGAATGCTAGTTGACCACGTGTGAAGGGACCCAGACCATTTCTATTAAAACTAGTTCTCGACTATGATCGTCCCGCTAAGTGTAGCACAAGTTGACTTGCGTGAAAGGGCCCTAAAAGCATTAAAACACTATTCGAAAGTTCGAAAAAAAGATTTTATAGGTGTCATAATGGAAGAAAACGATGTACTACTAAGCCAGCCATCGTACAGGAAATAATAATTATAACGGTACAAGCATCCTAAATTCTTTAAACCCCACTGTCAATGGATGAGCTGTTTAGATGGGAATCGGACATTCCTTGATCAACCGTGCACATTATTATGTGCAAAATTTTAAACTTTTATTTTTATAAGTTGCACGGCGTGCAATAATTGAAACCAATTGATCATTCTTCAATTCTTGATTTCGCATTACCTTTCCTAGCGTAAATGCAAGTGGATGAACAATGGCCCTTGTATATCTTATAGAAAGACGAGGTTCATTTTCACTTAAGACTGAGCAGTGAGAATACGGAACACGATATGACGTTCCATCAATCCTCTTTTGCCAAGTAACAACCATTAAGTTCAACATATATAAAGACGTGGTGTGAGTTTACGGCGAGTTTTATTCAGCGTACCTGTTTCTTTGAAGAGGTTTCATCGAATGTACACTCACAAATGAATAGTACAGCAAACTTCTGGAAGAACAGTTTGTCCCGGATTTAAGACAATATTGCGTTTAGGAATACACTTTATTAATGCAAAAAGGAGCAACTTCCCACATGATTAAACGTTCCAAACACTGTGAATCGAACTAAATTGCCTGTTGAACATGTTCTCTCACGTACCTTGCATGATACAGAAAAACAGACCGCACCAGATCTAAATCATAGTAACTCCTGCGGTGGAGCTTGCTAAAGAATAGCGTGTACAAAGATGTATGAATAATGAAGGGAAGCTGAACGATAGAATGACCTGCCCTGTGTTCCCTCGTTACTTTAGAAATGTTTGCGTGCAGACGTTGATAATGTGGTGGTACGCTTTCAGCGAATAAGTTAAAGAAATAACCTAACTAATAAGTTAATACAAAATAACTTATAAACCAAGACTATGTTCTATGTAGTGCTTTGCAAAGAACAATTTTAGCCATGTAAGAGAAATTTTCTCCATATCTGAGAGTTTTCCCCCTTTCTGCGTTTCCGCATATTTCTTTCGAATCAATCTTATTTTCTCTTCGACAAATTTCTTTTCATTCTCCAATACGTAATTTCCTAAAATATATTACTCTTAATATTTTGTAAATTTTTTTAACAAATGAAAGTGTGACATCGTCTTTCGTTATTATATAAACACCACTGCAACAAGATGCATATCAGGCAGTCGTAATGTTACTTGATGAATCGATCGTCTTTTAAATGTAGGACAGGACTACGTAATTAACATCAAGGTCCTTTAGGAGAAAATTGTAATTTACTTTAGAATTGTCCAGTAATTATAACAGATTAAACTAACAGGAAACAATTAGCATACGAAAAATCCACAATAGCTCGAATTCGAAGTTCACATAGCAATATAAATCCGTAGTCACTATATCGCATTAATCAATGAATCGCATAGTTTTCCCTTAAGCTAAGACTGACTGTAATATTGCTTCTCTGCATCGTCCTTGTTTTGGCCTGGTGGTGACTGCTTGAATTTTCTAGAAAAATAATCATCCCATACCTTTCTGGATTTTTTCAGAAACATCTATCGTCAAAGGTGACTTGGCGATATTTGACTTTCAAGATAGTCGCCAAGTTGATCTCTATGGTCACTCGTATTCATTAACCATTATTGAACGAAGAATCTCTATCAATCTCTCTCTGTGTCTTATTCTCTCTCTCTCTGTCTTAATCTCTCTCTGTTTCTTATTCTCTCTCTGTGTCTTATTCTCTCTCTCTCTGTCTTAATCTCTCTCTGTGTGTTTTAATCTCCCTGTGTGTGCGTCTTAATCTCTCTCTGTGTATGTCGTCTTAATCTATGTGTCTTAATCTTCTCTCTCTGTCTTAATCTCTCTGTCTCTCTCTGTCTTAATCTCTCTCTCTGTCTTAATCTCTCTCTGTCTTAATCTCTCTCTCTGTGTCTTAATCTCTCTCTGTGTCTTAATCTTTCTCTGTCTTAATCTCTCTCTCTCAACGAATATATAGCTAACAATATTATAACGTTAATCCACAAAAGACATTTGAACAATTGCTTTCTTCTAAAAAAAATTATCAGACCACTATTTCATAAATGACTAAAAACAATATCCCTTTAAGTGGTTAGTGGTTTTTTTTTTATTTTGGATAACAAGTTTTCATTTTAAAAGAAGAGTAAATTGTTTTCTATTTTTATCTTTCATATCCACCCATAAATGTTTTTTTTTTAAAAAAAAAGGAAGTTTTTTAAAAAAATAGAAAAAGAAAACATTCATCGAAGGAAGATCATCTTAAAAAGATTTCTTTCACAAACGATTCAACTATATTAAATTGTTTTGTAACATTTTAAATACAATTTTCGAAGGAAAAATCTTCAACGTCTTTATTCTGTATACAGTTTAACATCAAAACGAAGAAAAATATAAGTTTAATAAAATCAAGAGAAAATATTTTTATTTCTCGAGTTCAAATATCGATAAATGATACAGGGGAAAAAACATTCACCAAAAACTAAGTGTAAGCGAAATTCAATACTACAACAACGAACTACAAATATTCCTTTATATAACAAAGTACCAAGAAAATGAGAGAGAAAGAAATTTTCATTTGAAAATAGGTCCCAGGAAGACCAAACTTAAGGGATAGTCATTAAGCCTCATTCTAAGAACCCAGGAAAACTTTACAAACCCCGGTATCATGACTTTTACTATTTTTATATATTTTTTTATTAAAGTAAATAAGGATTCCCAAAAAAGAAAGAAAATAAGAAGATATCCCAAGATCAGGAATTCAATTGATGATATTAGGAAGTAAAAAAAGGTTATAATAAAAATAAAAACCAAAATCAGGAGAAGAGATTCCACTTTTTATCATCATTATTTTTAGCCCTCGTCCAAAGTATTGATTTTTGCATTAAATTTAGATTAGAAGCCATGAATGGCTATCTGGCTAGTTTCCACGCAACCATAACTGATGGATGAAAACTTTATTCATTACGATTTAAATGGAATTGAGTTTTGAATATCTAAGTAAAAGTTTTAAGGCTCGGTGTCAAGCGGTCTGTGATGCATAAATGAAAGAATATTTCCGTTGTGAAAGAGACATCGGAAATTATCTTTTAAATTAAAGCATCCTTACCACAAATGGAGAATTTTTTCTGTTTTTTGATAAAAAAAAATACTTGAAAATGGAAGAAAAATAAGTGCGGAAATCATTTCTGAAACAAGTTACCAATCAAAGAGAGATTATATAACCCAAAGGAAGAAAGCTTGAACAATTACAAAAACTGGGATTTCTAATCATTTGTATTCAGCTTATTTATCAAGTTTTAAATGCACTGGAGCCAATCCAAGGAGGTTTTTTTTTCAATTCCTACTATTAGCTCACACTCTCTCTATACTTATGTATATTTATCTTGTTCAAATTCTCAATCGTTAATAATTTTCTTTCTATTCATCCAATCAAGATCAAATAAATTTTTTTGAACTTGTAGTGGATGACACTTGGTGTTAATGGAGTTATTTTAAATATAATACTCTTTTGAATTTTGAGAAAATATCCACTGAATGGAGCACTGAAAAATTTTTTAAAATGCATGTAAATATGCATAACTGGGCTGAATTCATTAGGTTATTTAATAATAGTTGGATTGCTGTGAATTTAGTTTTAAATATCCTGTTGAATGAATAGAAATAATTATTTAATAAAGATCGGCTTAAAATACTTAATTTTATAAAAAGGGGTTTTTTTTTCACAATGAATTAAATAATGAAGCAGTTTCAGAAGTACTAAATCAGAAGTCTCAAAAATGTTCGTTGTTTCTTCAATTCCTACTATTAGCACACTCTCTCCCTATATATCTTGTTCAAATTTTCAACAGTTAATAAAATACTTTTTATTCATCCAATCAAGTTAAAATATTTTTTAAACTTATAGTGGATGGCATTTGATGTTAATACAGTTTTTCAAATATTAATTCATTAATTCATTGAAGGTTTTAGACGCCAGCTTAGGTTTATCTCCATTGTTGTAACACGTAAATGTTAAAACAATTACAAAAGTTGGCGTCGAAACCGATTTTTCAGCCAAACGGGGTGTGCATTGTTACAACAATGCAGACAAATCATGCTCTTTTTTCCAATTCCTACTATTAGTTCGCTCTCTCCCTATGTGTATATACCGTGTGTTCAAATTTGCAATATTTAATAAAATACTTTTTATTCATCCATTCAAAGCAGGAATTGTCTTAAAAAAATTTTATGTTACTTTTTTTATAAATGTTTAATAAGCTAAGCTGACTACGTAAACACTCACTGTAACTTTTATTTTTAATCATTGCTTGAAAAGTTTTTAAATACCACACGAATCTTCAAAAAAAAAAGTTTAAGAAAGAAGAAGGAACAATATTTCCTTAAAATAGTAGAAAAAAATTACAAAAAGCTGCACAGTTTTTACGAGAAATAATTACTTTGATATGTGCTATATCTTAAGTTACGTTACAACAGCCCCAAGTATTAGGTTGAAGCGTATGAAATGTCCGATTTTTAAGGGAATACATAAAACTGTACATCTTTTTGCAACAGCTGTTTATTTAAATCAAAATATGCTCCATCTGTGCTTCAATACACCTTTCTCAACGAGATTTTAATGTACAGATGCCTGTATAGAAGAAATTCTGATCTTAAGAATCAATAGACTCTCTCTGAGATGGAATTTTTTTCAGACTGTCTTCATTTTTATACTGTTTAGCCCGTAAAAACTGTTCCAAATGTTCAAAAAATGAAAGCCGATTGACGAAAGATCCGTTAAATAAGCTGGGCACTGAAAAATTTCATATTTTGTTTCATTTAACTTCGCCATTGTTTTGTACAACGTAAGCGACCGTTTGTCGTAGTGGAGAATTATTATGCCATAAAAACCTGTGGAGGATAGAACCCGCGACGCTCGGGTTCGTAGACGAGTAACATGATCACTAGACAAAAGTGATCACCCTTCTCCGGAGGCTGTTACTGGCTTATGTAGATACCACTACATACCTATAACAAGTGATGGGCGTATAGTTTCAATTTTTTATGCACTTCATGAATATACTGGCAGTATAACAGATACAGTTGGATTTGTTTCCATCAATACTTTCAGAGAATCATTTTTCACAAATGTTTTGGGTCTTCCACGCAAACATTTTGTAGCGAAAAAAATAATCACAACGAAATTTTTAAAATTAACGCTGAGCTTTTCGATAGTTGACAGTATGAGTATTTACCCCCAAATGACTGGTTCACACGACATGCAGTCTTTGTAGCATTATTACCAAATTAATACTCATAAAAAAATTACACGAGTACCGGTTGAATTCATATGCTTACGAAATTCAAAATAAATAGCAAAATGGAACACTTTTGAGAAAATCTTTTTTGAAATGTGACTCTTACAACGGACAGTGAAACTATAAACGAAGCTATGCCGAAAACAAAAGCATAACGGAAACAGGGAGACAAGCGTTCACAATTTAAGAAATTCCTACATTTCACAAATGCCAACTTAATAGTTAATAACAAGATAGCTCCTCTAATATTTGTGCAATATCTCATAGCAAATACAATTACTACTTTTTATTTCCTCAAATACGATCCATCTAAAATTAAAAAAATAATTCTTTTTTCGTTATTCTTTAATTTCTTCCACGTTTCCCATTACTTAAAAATACGAATTTTTATACGATACCACTTATGGAACAGCTATTTTACACTACATAAGTTAACTACAAAAAATAATTTAATATAATAAATGCAACTAATATAAGACTAAAGAATATCAAAATTTTCGTGCTTATGGAGAAAAAACAAATAAAATGCATATAATACTGTTCTGAATCATTTATATATTTAAAGATAGATACCATTCAATGGAAGAATAAACTGCTGAAATGCATCGTTAAAAAGGCTTTAATTACGAAACAAACACTTAACCCATAACTATTTTTCTTCGCCTTTAAAATCAGAGTAGCAACTTTTTCTTTAACTACTGTCCATTAATTAGATTACTCTATAAATATCCAGCAGGTCTCTTTTTACCCCTCCAAGATTGTTGATAAAAGATTTCTTAACGTTTCCCCAAAGTAAAATTAAGCACGAGATTTCTAACCAAAATAATACATTAAGACTTCCAGCCACTCAACATCTCGATCACAAGGGTGTAATAATAAGCCTATGGGACTTGTAATTACCCTCTCAAATCTAGATTACTATGCTTTTTCGATTGTACTAAAATGCAACCAAAAGAATTTTAAAAAGCCGATATCCGCTTCATTTTATTCTTTTAATGATTAAAAACATTTAAAGAAATTTAAAAAATATATATCACATTAAATTATAAAAAATTAAGCTTTGAATCATGATTGTTAGAATGTTCGCGATTTTATGATAACCTAAGATGAGAAGAACGAAGATTATCCGTGTCGCAGTAAAACTCCTTGCATTTAATAGAATGGAATGGAATGCATTTTTTTTATATAAAAAAGAACAAATTTGGGGGGGGGATAGTATATTTTTAAAAATTTTGAAATGCAAAATATTAAATTAAAAAAGGTCCAAAAATAGCTCTAAAATGTGATCCTTATTTTTTTAAATTTTTTTTTGCACTTATTTACACACGAATATCTACATCAGTGGTGTGTAACTATCTTACTGGAAGACAGGACGGTATAAAATAATTTTGTAATATACCGGGTATCCATAACTAAACTTGAAATTTGCGAGCAGTCTACAGCAAAAACTATTCAGCGGAATTGCATGAAAACTGGGAAATGGCAGAATGAAGTGATGAGAATTTTATCAAGGGAAAAGAACAACGAGTTTCAAAAACCATCCCCTAGGTGGCGTATCATAACTTTATTGAGAGCATATAAATAATCTTCAAAAGTTTACAAAACATATTCGATATGCTGTCCACCATTGTCTGCTACCATCCGGAAGCGTAAAATCTTATGTTCGACTGTTGAAAGCAGCCTGAACTGGGGAATGTTACGCATATGGCGTTCAATGCTTTCTTTAAAGTAGGATGAGTGAGCGAATATTAACGTCGCACTATTCAGCCACACAAGGGCTTTTTGGCGACGGATCTCGTAATTTTGAACCACGGTCAAGTAACGAGGACGGTCAAGTGACCACCTGAGCTGGCACCCCCTCTCCTAACTACTGGTACTGGCTTTGAACTCATGACATGCCAGCCACGATCCGATACCTTGACCACTAGGCTATCGCGTCCACTTCTTTAAGGTCGGGTAGAAATGTGATGAGATCACGGTAGACCATGGCCTTTGAGGTATCCCCACACAGCCAAAAATTGCAAGAGTCCAATTCGGGGGATCTAGTATGTGAAGCTGTAGGAAAATGCAAGCTGATGATTCTGTCGTCACCGAAATGGAGAAGGAGCACTTGTTTCACACAATGGGCGACGTGAGGAGGAGCACCAATCGGCCTAATCGCTGTGATTGTATCACATCGCCTTGCCTCCCGCTTCAAAATGGTAGCAGACAATGGTGGACAACATATCAAGCATGTTTTGTAAATTTTTGTAGATTTATATGTTCTCTATAAAACTATAATACGCCACCTAGGGGTGGTTTTTGAAACTCATTGTTTTTTCCCCTCGATAAAATTCTCATCACTTCATTCTGCCATTACCCCATTTTCATGCAAATCAGCTTCTATAGATTGTTTGCAAATTTCAAGCTTAATTATGGACATCCGGTATGATAGGCTATACCAACTGACCAATAAGGCCGCGCCATAATACTTTTTGTAAAAAAATAGTACACCTATTATTGAGAAGATCGCATAATCGTATATATTATTTATTAACTCGTTCAAGACCGTGATCACATATATGTGATCAGTAGAAATATATGTGAGATTGCATTTTGCTTGTTTTGAGGCCAGTGACCAAACCGGCGTAAACTCAATTTGGAACTTACGGAATTTGGAATGATTATAAACTATAAATTTCGGCGTAATTTATTACAGTTGTTGTTGTTGTCGTGTATGACAAAGTGCAAAGGTATTGTATATAACAAAATAAAGATAAAAAAATTAGTCAACTATTGCCAAAGGCGTGAATCACTGCCGTGGCAACATCCATGGTACGATCCGAGTATAGGATGTCCATGCTGTAGTCATTGTCTATTTTAAAAAGGGCACCAACAATGGAAGGACAGTTAAAAAGATGTTTGGGATCCAGTTGCTTGCCTGGGCAGTGCCTGCATTCCACATATGATCTGGATCCATCAGGCAGAATCTTCATGCCCTTGAAATGTTTTGTCCTTAGTCTGGTTATTGTTGTTGTAATTTCTCGGCTATAATTTAATTCTGGCAGCGAGAATTTTTTTCGTGGGTTTGAGCAGAGCTTTTGTTTTGCGACTGCGTTGGCATCAAAGACCGTAGTCGAAGAAGTTACACGTTCAAGGGTTCTGGCTTCATTGGCAAGAAAATCGGCGCCATCTCGTTCCCCTCGATGTCAACATGGGCCGGGATCCACTGGAGGGTGCATGATTTGCCCAATGCACCAATAGAAAGTAAAAGAGTTGATTTCTTGGGTGAGTCCCATTTTTCCTTTCATGATGGCCTCAAGAGCGGATCTACAGTCGGAGAGAACAATGGTGCCGTCGGAATTAGCGATATCTGTCCATGTAAGGTAAATATCTAGGGCTGTCCTAACTGCTATGAGCTCACACGTGAAGTTGGAAGCAATTTATTACAGTAATGATTTTATATGAATTTTCAAATGAAGTTAGGCTTAACAGGAAAAATCCCCTGTCCTGAATGGGTTAAAGACGCAGTACTATACTCATTGTTTAGTATTCTAGCTTTGTTATATCTATTGATTTGATTGTTACATCTATTATACAGTAAAAACATATTGTTATATATACTCTCCAATACGATCACTTCTTACAGAGTCCAATAAAACCGCATTGGTAAGTCTACTATTCAATAAGACCTCACTGTTACACCAGTTATTGAACAAGACCTCACTGTTACATCTACGTCTCAATAAGAGTGAACTGTTACTTCTATTTCGCAATAAGACCCCATTGTTACATCTATTATATTCAATAAGACTGCATTGTTATTCAGTAAGACTGCATTGTTACATCTATTATATTCAATAAGACTGCATTGTTACATCTATTATATTCAATAAGACTGCATTGTTACTCAATAAGACTGCATTGTTACATCTATTATATTCAATAAGACTGCATTGTTATTCAATAAGACTGCATTGTTACATCTATTATATTCAATAAGACAGCATTGTTACATCTATTATTCAATAAGACTGCACTGTTAATCTATTATATTCAATAAGACTACAATTTTATAAATATCTACTTCTCAATAAGATCTCATTGTTAGACTCACTATTCAATATCATTCAATAATAAGATCGTATTGTTACATAAATTATTCAATATCTCGTTGTTAGACTGATTATTCAATAAGGCCGCATTGTTGCTTCTGTTTCTCAATAAGACCTCATTTTTATATTTACTATTCAGTATCTCGTTGTTAGACTGATTATTCAATAAGGCCGCATTGTTACATCTATTTCTCAAAATTTATTTTTTACATTTACTATTCAATACAACTTTATTGTTACATTTCTTATTCAAAAAGATTGTAAAGTACACTTTTTTCATGTTCAATAAGCCTGATTGTTACTTCTATTATTCAATAGCATCATATTGTCGCACGCATTATAGAAAAAAAATTGTGTTCAGAAAAAACTACACTGCTATACCTGTTGTAGAGAAACGACACTTTCAAAAAGCATCAATCATGTATGTACGTGCATATATAGCAAATAAAGAAGTTAATGTACAAGATATAATTTCACAAAATCGATTGGTATCAAATCAGATGGTGTCAAAATAAACTTAATTATTTTAAATATCTGTCAATGTGAAGATTTTCAAAGCTTTATTTCAAGTTGATAATTATGATAAATTATTCTGACAAATCTATACATAAAAAAATATAATAAGCAAAAAAAACAAAAACAAAAATCACGAATTCGTTCAAATGCCCTAATACTGATCTACGAGTACATCAAGATTTAAAACATAATAGAGGACATTTTAATGCGATTATAAATGTATTTTCCCACCATCGAAATATATAAGCTTCTGTACTCTAAATTCTCCGCAATAAAAAGTTGTTCCATGTTTGCAAAAGGATTCGCAACATTTACTCAAAACGAAGCCAATATTGACGATAAATAAAACATCCAACATAAAAAGAAAAGAGGGGGAAGAGAGGAAACGTGTTAATATGGACGCCTTGACGATCAATAACACAAAGCCAAGAATTTAACAACTTGGCGATTTCTTTCGTACGAACAGTGATAGACATCCAGTTCGATAACTCTTTTTGCGGGATTCTTATTTTCGTGTTTCGGTAACGCAGCATGCACCTTTCGATGGGAAAAAGAGGAGGAAAAAAAAAACATTTTTTTTTTTATTATTATTATTTTGACGACAGAATCTAAAAAAGCCAATTTCCGCAAACCATCGCCAAGCGACAAAGGAAAAACCTTTTCTTGTTTACCGCTCGTCCACTGGGATTCTTGAAGAGATTTTGCAAAAGTGGAAGGGGGGGGGCGAAGAAATGGAAATATGGGTCGATCTATTTATCGTAAGAGAAATAACGTCTTATCGACTCTGAAACTCGAAAAAAAAAGCAAAAAAGCAAAAGATAAAATCACAAAAATAACATACTCTGTTAGGTAAGAAGAAAAGCAGAGTTTTTTTTTAAAGAAAAATGCTAAGCTGCGAGATATATACTATGTCGATTTTCAAACAAATACACTTTTATAGAGAAAGCGCATTTACAAAGTATGTGAGTGTGTTGCGAGAGCTGGGAAGTTTTTGAGGATTTGTAGTTTTTAAAGGATGCAAGAATCTTTTATTTTCGGTCGAATATTTTTAGAATGGAAGGAAATTCAAAAGAAGTAAACTTAAATAAAGAAATGTATTTTTGTAATAGTACAATTTCCTTTTCAGTAGGGAAAAAAGGAATATTACGTACAATCCTTTATATCTTTAGATCGATCTTTTTTAGTTGTGCGTGCCAAGTCTTTTCAAATTTGTAAGATTTCTCTTCCAAAGCAATTTGAAAAACTACGGAACCAGCTAAAGAATACAAAGTTACATAAAATATTATTAAATCTACATTTTTTAATGTAGAAAGCACTAATGATTGTAAATTACAATGAAAACTTACTAGACGGGTGAAATTTTATACACTGAAGAATATATAAATGAAATTTATATAAAATTATTAGACACTACGGAGTTGGAAAAAAAAAAGGAACAATTTTTCTACACAGACTACCTAAAGGGCATTTGATGTATGAAGCGAGAGAGTTTTATTTGTGTCACACTACAAAGCTGCACGAGATCCACGTAATTTTGAACCCTGGTCAAGTGACAAGGACGACACCTGAGGTGGCACCCCTTCTCCTAACTTCTACACCACACCACGGGAGGATGTTTGATACTCGACAGATTTTTAAAGCGCCTCGGCCTCTCTACACGGCAGGTCTTCAGCGGTACCAGGTCCGAACTCATGATATGCCAGCGACGAGTCCGTGACCTAGACCACTAGGACACCGCGGCCACCAACTAAAAATCAGAATTAATTTTTAATTTATTTTAAAACTTCAGAATTCCATGGATTCAAAATATAATGATTTCGGAAAAGTTATCACAAATTTTATAACATTGAATGTAAAGCAATTGCGAATGTTGTTGTAAAGCAAATAAATACCGCACCTAGTTTTGTTACATGCGAAACCTTCTTTCGATTAATATACATTTCTCCCATATCAATGCAATACAATAGATAAACGTTGAAGAACACACGGAATGTTTGGTATCAATTCTTCAGCTCATAAATCATACAAAACAATAGCATGATAACATTCTGGGGTTGTTTTTTCATTTCTAGTAATTGTGGGTGTTTATCAACGTTTAACTGAAATGTAAAGCGCGCGCCATTGGAGAGAGGCCCCGTAATTTTAAACCTCGACAAAGTGGCGAGGACGACACCAGAGTTTGCACCTACTCTCAAAACTTCAAACCCCCCCCCCAAAGTCATGACTTCGATCCTCGACAAACATAACGTCCAATAGCCTCTTTATAAGTCGGATCTTTAGTAACCCCATGACTATTGGCGACGGATCTCGTAATTTGCACCAAGATCAAGTGACGAGGACGACATCTGAGCTGCCAACTCCCTCTCTTAAATACTACATCACACCAACGGGATGGCACTGAGCCTCGACAGATTTATGTGCATAGGTCCCCTCTACACGGCGGACCTTTAGAAGTAGGCTCGAACTCATGACACGCCATGGTGACCATGACCACACGACGCGATGAGTGAGTGAACATTAACGTCGCACTTTTCAGCTACACGAGGGCTTTTGGCGACGGACCGTCATTTTGAACCATGGTCAAGTGGCGAGGACGACACCGTAGCTAGCACCCCTCCCCTTTCCTAACTACCACACCACACCAACGGGAGGACATTTGAGCTATCGACAGATTTAACATGCATCGCTCCCCTAAACGGCGGGTCTTTAGTGGTACTGGGCACGAACGCATGACATGTCTGCCATGATCCGATACCTTAACCACTTGGCTACCGCGGCCCACACGACGCGATAGAAGTAACGCCCGACCATGAGTTCATTACCACAACCATTCGCGGCTATCATGACCATTTACTATATAGAAGTTCCGAAATATTTTACGAATATGTCTTTTTTTAAACGGGAAAAGTTGAATCTTATTTTAGTTATAAAATATACAAAATATGCAATATATAACTTACAAGGAAAATTAGATTCATTCAAACATAAATGAGTATTATAAAACATAACATTTACTGCACGACGAGAAGGCATAACGTAAATTTAATGTTAAGGACATTTTCAATCTTAAAAAATGTGCATGTTATATTTAACATTATGCACATAAAGCGGAGAAAAAAATGTTATAGAAAAAAAAAAATATTCATATTACATGTTTCTTTCCTAAAAGTACACGGACTACAGGAAATTTAATTTAAATCCACTTTTCATATAAAAAAAAGAAAAAACATCTCCTGTTACTTTCTCTAAGAAATATTTTATATTTTAATACCAATCCCCCTGTTGTCGCTGTCACAGGCATTCTCCGAGCGCGCTTTATTGGTACGAAAAATATTGCAGAAAACTGCAAAGCCACAAAGTATTTGAATGCAGGAATATATGTTTCTCGCGATCTAGTTTCGTATGCAGCTAATGCACCAGCCATCACAGATGCTAGAATTTGAAAATATTCAGAAATTTAAATTTCGCATCACGAACGCGCCGCTGGAATAAATTTTAACTGGATTTTGCCCATTTCTGATGCCGGCGTAATGAAGTTAAAGAGGAAATCATTATTTTTTTGTACTTCTTTGTAGTTTTGTGCTTACACATCGCTTAGTATGCGAAGCCTTAAGTTAATGCAAAAGAAAGATGGAAAATATTCTCCATAATTTAAATTGGATGAGTGAAACCGCATTCATATTTTGGGAAACATTACTATGTTGGTAAAAAGTTTTAATCTTATCTCAAAAAGGATTTGCATTGTTGCATTTTTTTAAGTATATTTAAACAGTATTGTTACAAATTTGCTTAGGAGAAAAGTAGCCAACGAGTCTTCTTATTTGAATAACAACAGATTTATGAAGTCGGCTCCGGTGACTTATAGGTGGCGCGCCCCCTTCGTGAGTCCAAGGTTGCGGGCTCGACCGAGGTTGGAGTTGCAAGATTTCCTGGATGCGAAAATCATAAGTACGTATGTCATATGATTATGTGGCTTGTAAAAGATCTCTTTGTGACGGATCTATACGCGTCCTTCCACTAATCCTCTTGGGAATTCTTTTGGGCCAGTAATTTTAACCAATCTTCTCCTAAAAAAAGAAAACGGGATATGCAAATTAAGTTTAATATATATATTCCTTCTTCGCGTGTTTGAGAGTAAGTGAATTGTGAGTGGATGAGAAGTGAAGTGAATAATGTATATTTAGCGAAGTGGCAGTAACGTGTATACGTAAACAAAAAGTAGGGAAGCCAGAAGGTTAGATAAAAAGAAAGTGATAAGTGTAGCTAACCAAGAAGTGTTAAAGTCGACTTGAATTAAATAGAAGACTGCAGGAGTTCAGGTACTGTGACCTTAAATTAAGTTGATGTTTAGAGTATTAAACTTGCGGCGGTGTCCATCAAAGACCCATTTCCCGTCGGGAACGAGTGACGTCTCGACGGTCAAGCAGTTTCTCGTGGAAAAATATCCCAGGATGGACACCCCGGCGCTGATGTCCTAAGGGAAGTCAACCTCTGACATTCCTTGATCTAGCCGACAGTAAGGTGCCGACGAGCTCCCACGCCAGCCGCCCGTTTCAAAGTACACCGCGCGAAGGGGGACTTTGGACCAATAGAAGAATGATTTCACCGAATACGTCCAAACAGAAGTGACTACACATCACGTGTCAATTTCGTGGGCGGGACGTATTCCACCTTTAAAGAGACTCTGGAATCCCAAAAGGAGAGAGAGACACCAACACAGAGACATGAGATAACTCCAACAGTCTCTCCAGCCCCAGCATTTTTCTAGATCTCGTTTAACGCAGCCTTCATCAGGAGCAAATATCGGTGCACTCCACAGCACTGCCTGTAATAGAACATTATCGCACCGGCATAGACCCGCGGCAAACTAATAGAGCGGTCACTAAATACGTAAGCTCTGTGAAAAGAAATATTAATATTAAGGAAGAGCCGCATTATTGAACAAATCCTCCCCAAACGCGAATCTCGTCTCTCTCTCTCTCGCTCTATTACTGAATTGAATTATCTTAGTCATAGTGTTATTTTTGTTTGAGTTGTTTATAGCGATAAATAAAATAATTGGAATTCATCATGTCGTATGATCCTTTAGTTCCTTCCACACCTTTAGCTGGGTCACAGGCTAGAAGGGAAGTAAACGCGTTTCAATTTGAGTATCAATTTCGCTCAGATACTCTGGTAACATTTAGCATCCGACGAGAGCTTGTATTTTTTTTTTTTAATTCCAGCATCTAAATTTGGTAGAGAGACCGCCACTAGATGGTGCCACCATGAAATGGCCCTCACATTTGGGGACTTAGCGTACCTGAAAAGGGTAAATTACTAAAATGCAGTCCCATTAGAAAAAAAACTAACAGATTTATGAACAGACAAAGACGAAAGGACGACTACACGAAGACAAATCCTTGTATATATACACAAAGAAATATTATAAAAGATTAATTATAATATTGAAAAACGCACTCGTTATAAACAAGCTTAGAAACGTTCCAGAGTGGCTCTCTTGAGCAGTTGCACTAATGGAAACTTAATTCTCAGTAAATGCACAAGCAGTTTCTGATCTTATCTGGTCTGTCTTCTGAACTCAACTAACCTTTGTTTCAAAGGTCCTTGAAATAGCCTCATTGCATTTTCTAGAAGGATCGATCCTAGAGCGTTCTCGATAGTTCCTTGGCGATATCGTATTTTTCGAAAAAATTTTCATCCAGAGCGATAATCTGGTAAAACTGATCACATCCAGGGACGGTCTCATGGCATGGGCCGACTGGGCCAGGAGCCGCGGCCTCTGTGGGGGCCTCGGTTCGTTCCCGACTTTATTTTAATAAGATCATGATCCGGATAATTTTAATGGTCAAATATTATTCCCGTACATATTCTCCAAAAAACAGTGAATTTCAAATTGCATGTCAACTGGCACAAGTGATAAGACTGCACTATTATGTGATGATGTCTAGGCCTAATACCATAAACAATCATTCAACTCATTTAGTCGAAATGCGTCCATCGGTCAAGCCGGTTTGTGCCTATGTTTTTGAGATTGTGAGTCGTGAAAATTTGTTTCAAATTACCGTTTGAACGAGTATTTGACAATGTCTGCTATATACTGTCTACTTTTAAAGATCTCGGGTAGGGCCTACTTTTGTATAGGGGCCCCAGGGCCTCAAAATATCTTTTCTGGGCCCGGGGCTTCAAAGAGTCTTAAAACGTCTCTGGTCATATCTATGGTTGTCATAGTCTTATTTTTCAATTTAAGGTTAGGGAGCGAACTTTACCTGTAAAACTCACTTTTCCCACAAGGAGAGAAATGATGCAGGGAAAATAATATACGTAACGCGTTTTAATATGTACAATAAAATCGTGTTTTCTTATACTTTCACAGAAAATTTTTAAAGGGAACAATTGAAGTAATCCCCATCTGTATGTCGATGATTATTCAAAAGTTTTACCATGTCTAACCATACTACATAAGTTAATACAGTACTTGAAATAGATTGATAAATTTTATAACTAAAATTTATTAAATACATAAATTTTTAGCGATTATTTTCCACAGAGAAATACAATTCTACATTTCCATATAAAGAACAGTTTTCATTCAAAGCATTAAAATTAATAATGGTAAAAGCGAAAAATCATAATAAATATTTCTGATGCTACATATTTTAAAGAGGTAACTGAACCTAAATGTAACCTTTGAAAAAAAAATTTTCCTTGAATTTCGGGACTGCACGGAAAACATTAGTAATTAATTATTAAAAGCGCTGAAAGGCTGTTATAAAATTTTGAACTGGGAGAAAAATGCATGATTCCATTTATCCATGAATTATTAAAATAAAATTATTCTTTTTTTTTATCCAGATATTATACGACAGGAAGTTTTTAAAAATGCATTAAGCGACGAATACTGAAGCAAATTTATTATACATCAGCTAACAGACGCTGCCGTATCTAGTGATTAAAAAATAATTACGACGTGAATGTTTTCATTTCGCAAATCTTCTTTGAAAAACAAAATACAAAATACCTGCAATTTTAAATTAATATACGGTACAATACAAGATTCATATAAAAAAAATTTCAGACAAATTTTTAAAAATTACCAGACAAAGTTTAGTAATAATTGGGGGGAAAAAACCCAAGGTATTAGTTCTTTAATTAACATTCATTTTCTAAGATTCCAAAATTAAGTGGTGTTTTTTTTATTATTATTAATTGTTTATTAGTGTAGCACTCTCTCTGAAGCCACGCGAGTTATATGTTAACGGACCACATAATTTTTATTTAATTGCTAAAAAGCGCCTCACCCAGAAACAATAAGATGTTTTTTGGCGATGTAAAAGAGGACACCCTGAATAGGCATCCCATTTTCCAAACTTCCACACCACCCCCAAAGGAAGGATTGAGCCTCAAAAATTTCAACGTGCATCAGCCCTATAGATGTGAGTGAGTGAATATTAACGTCGCACTGCTCAGCTACACGAGGGTTTTTGGAGACGGGCCGCGTAATTTGGAGCCATGGTCAAGTGACGTGGACGACACCTGAACTGGCATTCCCCTCTCCTAACTACCACATCATACCAACGGGAGGACGTTTGAGTTCTCGCCAGATTTGACGTGCTTCGCTCCCCAACACGGCGGGTCTTCAGTGGTACTAGGCTCGAACTCATGACACGAAAGCCATGATCCGATACCTTGACCACTTGGCTACCGCGGCCACCAGCCCTATAGACAGCGGGTCTTCTATGGCATTGTTTCCCAACCTTTTTAAAGCCCCGGATTAGTCAATGTTTGAAAATTTTACCTCCCTCAAGGAGGAGGTTGATTTATTAATGTTTTAGATTGTTTTGATTTAACGTTTTTAATTCAACTGTATTTAAACATGCCTTCAGAATAAAATACATAAAGACCAAAAATTAATATAAAATGATTTAACATGGGATGTAAAGTGATTTCCGTGGGAAGTAACACAAACCCGAGAGAAATACACTACAGTAAATACGAGGTTGATCAGAAAAAAATGTTACAAGGCGAATACAGAAATATTTATTAAAAATAGACAGAAAATACAAAAAGGAATTAAGAGGTATACGTGCCTATCACATTTTGACATAATCACCAAGCCTATTTATGCATTTATCAGAACGCAGAACCAATTTGTTTAACCTGTCTTGGTAGAAATCAGGTCCCTGTTCATTGAGCCAAGTCTCGCCGGATGTTTTCACAGCACTGTTTTGAAATATCGCATCACATATGCTGCACGCACATATATAGAGAGCTCAGTTCTACCTCTGACGAGATTTCCCTCAGAGTTAAACGTCAATCATTTTGAATTATTTCTTCAGTTTGTGCCGTTAAGAACTTGGCTGGCCGCTCCCTGCCATATTGCGGTTTTCAACATCCTATCTGCCTGACTGAAAAGCGTGACACCATTTCGCTACATGTTGTCTGCCCATTGCTTCTTCACCATAAACTTCCACGATTTGACTGTGAATGTCAGATGCGGACACATTATTTGCCCATAAAAATCGAATCATGGCTCGAACTTCCAAATAAGACCAATTTTCCAAGCTATTGCCATTTCAATCGTCCTGAACCGGTTGGGAACTTTAACTACTTATCCGCAAACCAGCTGTAAAACAAGTAGCACCATTTGTCTCCACACACAATCTGTGGAAAGAAAATTTCTCCACAATATGTAGTTTTCAAATGCTGCGGCTTGTAACCTTTTTTTCTGATCATCCCTCGTAAAATAGAAATTCCTTGTGCGGTTTAGTACTATTGAACCACGGTCCTTGGCCCGGGGGTCGAGGACCACAGTTCCATGGCACTAGGGCTCGAACTCATGACCATAACCACTGGCTGCCACGGCAACATTAACGAAACAAATTTTTTGCCATTAGACAAAGCTATGCGGTTAGTATAAATGACAACTAAGCAAGAAAAATAGTGATGCTAGGGGTTTCCAAAGCGTGCAGGTTTCCTTCGAGTTCTGGGAAATCGCAGCAAACACGCAAGGCCACTGCGGAACATAGCAAAAGTTTATCTCTAATGTATAATTAGCCATACTTTAATTTATATAAGGCACCTTGAGAAAACGTTTTAACACCCTTTTATAAGCTTCACTTGTATGTAACGGAATCTTTGAACTCAATTTTTACCCCCTTTAAAATGTCAGATTAATTCGAAATTTCGCTCACTTGTTCAAGACCGATTACTATACAATAATTAAATAATCTGGTTCCATTGTCTTGATCAGGATTAACGATTTACCATTCTCAGATTCCATCCCACCATCTGGCGACTCCTTTCAGACCCAATTTCCAGATTTGGCGACTAAAACATTAAGTTACAACTTAGTTCAATTAACTATAAAAGGGTGTTTTTTAGGTTTTTTTTAATACTATAATTTATTAGGTTCGTTCTCAACAAATTGAAGGTTTAGGAATCATTGAGTAATGCTACAAAATCGATAATTACCAATAGAAAGAAACATTCGGCAAAAGTGACCATGTCAATGTATAAAAAGGAATGCGCATTAATCGTAAAACTGTTTAATCGTTGAAAACTGTTAATTAATTTTCCAATCTAAATAGGTATCCCACTTTCCAAACTTCCACACAATGCAAAAGGGAGGACTTTGAGCTTCGCGAAAGATTTAACGTACCTCTGTCCTACACAACGGGTCTTAAGTAACCATGGGACTCGACAAATGCAACACTGGTCACGAGTTCGCGACCCTGACCACACGACTACAGCGGCTATCTAGTAATTTTGCAGTCCCTTTGACTCTCAGAAAAGCAAAGAGCATTATTTCCACATTTATTGACAAATATATTACCGTGGCCCAAAAAACCAAGAGCCTTGAAAAGCCATGGGAAACTTTGGGTCCAATCCCGAGGCACCTGGAGAGAACCTAACCACTGGACATGACTTTTTGGGAGTATACTTCCACTGGCTTGGGCTGGCCTGGCAGCTGATGAAGCCTGCCCACTCTGCGGCCATGCCGGAACGGATGACGACCACCTGCTCCAATGCACTGGACTCTATGAATACCCGACTGACGACATCGTCAGTCGGTACTGGGAGGCTCGCCATTAAATGGTCAAGAAGCCAAGCACGGGCGTTGGATAAATAAAAATAAATAAAAATTTTGAGGCACGGTCAAATGAACAACAAAGTCTATCACTAAATGTATTGGAACATCTTTCAGCGCAACATTAATTAAAAAATTAACCTCTCCCCCAATAGTTAAGTTATTCGACTGGGTTTATTTATCTATCAAAAATATAAAACTAAATTTCCTTATTGACATTTCCCCTTCCGTGAGTAGTACAAGCAGTTCCTAGAATTTGATTTGCTTCAAAATTAAATAAGATAATTTAGAACACATCCGTGATGCAAATACATCCACAAAAAAAAAAAATTCGAAATATTTCCAAAGTAAATATACCTGCAACTGCCTTTTTTACCCAACTACATATTTGAAATTAATTAGCATCAGATAATTAAAGTAATCATTAATATTCGGTTAAACATCCTTTTGAACTTCTGTGCCTCTATCTAAACGGACATAATCATTCTTTCAGACACACACACACACCCTTTGTTTTAATTGAAATACTATGCGACATTCGAATTCCATAAAGCTTATTTCCAGTATCGATCAAGTTAATTACGAATTATTACAAACGAATTAATTAGTTTTTCATTAAATTGAAATTCGTGATTTCTGTGCATTTAAAATGGATACAGGTCTGGAATTAATAATTAAAATTTTAATTATAAATGTTTTATTATATTTTGCCAGCTATAGAATTACAAGAACACATTTCTCAAATCCATCTTGATTTTTAAAGATATATGGTTTTTTATAAATTTAAAAAACAAAATGGAAAATAATGTAAAAATATACATTTTTTCCCCCTTATTTTATTAAAATGTAAACAGTAATTTGAATTATAATGATACGAAAAGAAAAATAAATAAGGAGGGAAAAGAAAATTATTTGTGAAAAAATATCCAATACCGTATAGCCTGAAGCCTGTCTTCTTACTATTACACATTTTCTTTCAACATCGCTTCAGTAAAAGAAGGATAACTTTTTCTGTTTCCTAATAAAAAATCAGCTCTTCATTTTACAAGAGAAAAACAGTTGAATCCTTACCTGAAAAAAAGATGGGAAAGAAACTTAAAACCTAGTCAAAAATCAACAAATAAATTTTGCACATATACATTTTACAAGAAATATTTTGATTTTAAGAATTAGTATCACAGAAATGACAATAAAATATTTTTATACAATTGTACAATTGTATAAAACTTGTGTACTATTTCATTACTTGTACTATTTCATTACTTGTACTATTTCATTACTTGTACTATTTCATTACTTGTACTATTTCATTACTTGTACTATTTCATTACTTGTACTATTTTATACTTGTGTACAATTTTAAAGAGTCCAAATTAAAATAATATTAGTTTCATATCTCTATGTATAAAAAATGGATGTTTGTATACATGACCTAGCTTCACAGCAACACCGTTCACCCAATCACTGAAAATTAGCATATATATGTATTTTTTCTGTGGAGAAGATTTTTGTGCTATACTCTTTGTTGCAGCTTCCCACCAGTTGGAGCTACAGCATATCAACTTCTGCACCGTTCAATCCATCGCCAAGTTGCCAACATGGTCGCCAAAAATTATGCCAACTTTGCTCTATCGCGAACATTTCACTATGTTTCCATTGAATCCATGTAAGGAACGGTGTTGCTTGAGAATATTACCATGTTAACACAAAATAAATTTAATAGAAAGTAATATTAACGTACTACACATCCAGATATAAATTATTTACACTATTTTTAGCATTCATCACATAATACTTGTAACAATGTGCTACTTTTTCTGAGCAGAGATCAGCTTAGGAAGGCGTTTTCAAAAGTTGACCACCAGGAAGTTACGGGGGCGTTAAAAAAAAAAGTCCTTTTTATCAGCTATAAGACCAACAGACTCAAAATTTAAGAAATATTTTTTCTTCAGCTAAAATATGAAAAAAGCTTTTTTTTTTTTTTGTTTAATTTGCAATTCGCGTAAAATTAACTCATTAATAACTTCTTCATCTTTCAATTTGTATTGTTTAATTTTTCAATTCACCCGTGCGAAGAACAGGTATACCAGCTAATAAACTATAAAGCTAAAATGCTGAAAAGTGATATTGAAAGAAATATTGAAAAAAACTATCCACATTGACAAGTAAAAAAAAAAATTTTAAAGTAATAAAGCATATTTTATTCAAAGGTATTTAAACCATTATCTAATTTTACATACGTTCGTTTACCACAAGAATGCTTTTACTATTAAAAAGTAATAGAATTCCTTGATAAGCTTCCATTAAATAAGTAATAGAATGATTTCATGACCTAGTCCTAGCTTTTTTTTTTTTACTTTAAAATAAGTTGTAACACATCTTAAGTTAAGATTTCCCTTTTGTTTCATTGTATGAACATCCTAAAAATTTCAACACATCACCTTGCGAAAAGTGATAAACTAGTTATGATTAAAAATTGCTTTGAAAAGGGAAACAATACAAGGCCTTGTATAATAGCATAAGAATCACACAGTATGTGATATAGTGGTCCATGATCAAACTTTAGGAAATCATAAAATGAATGTATCCATTTGGAAACGCATGCGCAAGCCGAATTTGTACGAAATACTATTTGCAGCTCACTATATTTTATGTCAACCACCTTATAAGCAGATTCCTAAAGGCAGCATGAATTATTTCACGAATTCCGAAATGGCAGTTATGCACTTAAAATATTGGACAATTATTAGAGAGACGAATGCTTCGCGAATATAGATCACCTACATAAGTGTTAGAACATCACTTATGTTGGCAACGCAATTCAAAAAAAAAATTTATAGAAAAAGGAATAGTAGCAATCAATGATGATCGTGGACACTCCTAACTTAGATGAAGTCTTCCTTTAAATGAAATATAATTCAATATATGTGTTGCTGTATATTACTTTAGGTATGCGACTACCCAAAATTCGCCGTTTTGGTGAAAATTTTCGAAATTTCTTTTATGCTTTTATTTTACAGCCCATACATTTAAGATTCCAAAAACACTCTATTTTTATTTCTACGATATTTAGAAGCAAAGTTATAGCATAATTAGTAAACCGGAAATGGAGTTTACAAAACCAGAAGTAGATCCCTACATAAAATATTTTTAAGATATTGAATTGATACTTTCAGAAAATGTTTTATTTAGTTTTATCTCCAGTTGGACTATGATCTAATCTCTGTGTTTTTATTTATGCAGTTTATTGCCCTTTTTGTAAGAAAATAACGTTAGTTTTTTGGTAAAAAAATTGAGTTCTTGCATATAAAATGACATACTTCAAAAACTTTCAAAAGTATTACAAATCTTATAGCTCTATAAGAACAGATATTATTCATGTACTGTATAAATACTATTCGAATATATTAATTAGAACTTTCAATACAAGGTTTACCGTAACTGCAATTTTTCACTAAAATTTCGCTCAATTTTAATTTTGTGGAAATTGTACTTGAATTCCTAGTTTTATGCCACATTTCAAATAAAAAAGTGTTAATTTAGTTGAAAATTTATATATTTCAAAAAAGTGTTCCGAAGGTAGTCACATACCTTAACAAGCCTGGCGGAACACATGATTTTCACAATTCTTACAATTTAAGATTAGGGTCCTAAATCGGATATCTGTCAATAGTTTACGAGTATTGAACTGAATTCAGTGGCGCAACAGCCCATGAGGGCCAGGGCCTACTGTGCCTATCTCAATTTACGTGACCTTAAGCACGGTGCATGCGCAGATGTTTCGGTCAAGTGGTCAGTCTGAAACGAAAGCCCCAGTGTTGAGTTCAGAAGCAAACTTAGCACTCATTTATCGATCCACTGACGGAATGAAAGGTTGAATCGACCTTGCCAAGCACGGAATTCGAACCCCGGACCTGTGGCGTGGAAGCGCGATACACTACCACTCAACCACTTGGCTTCAGTTTACGATTACCAGGCTGAAAATATGGACGCTGTAGCCGAGTGGTCATCGTCACGAACTAGTGGCCGGCAAGTCGTGATTTCGAGAGAGCAATGGTGCCACTAAAAACCCGCGGTGTCGAGTTCCGATGCGCGTTAAATCTACCGTGACTCGAAGTCCTCACATTCGCGCGGTATGGAAGTTTGGAGAGTGGAGTGCCAGTTCAGGTATAGTATTAGTCACATATCGAGGCTCAAAATTACGATGTCTGTCGTCGATAGCCCTCGAGTTGCTTTAGAAAGTGAGTGTTTATTTGCGTATGCACTTGGGAGCAACAACTTGGCAGAGTCATAATGACGAGGTCGACGGCTAAACTGGTATCCTACAACTTCCACTCAATACCACTCCAACATAAAAAGCGGTCACATTGATTTCTTCTTTAAAAAATTTCCAGAAACACCATCTTTTAAGAATGGCATAATTTAAAACGACTACGGATTAGATAACTGGATTTAAAAGAATTGCCCAAACCCACTCATCTGCAAACTAATGTTTCCAATTAGTTACAAATAAAATACACAAGGCCAGTTGA
>BMAO01020337.1:0-20003 GCA_019973975.1 Trichonephila clavata
TTGGAAGGATAAAGAAATTTTTTAATAAGTTAATTTTACATGAATTGCAAATTTTTTAAAAAAAGGCTTTTTGCATATCTCGGATGAGCAAAAAAAACCCTTATCCCCTGAAGTCTGAAGATCTAATAGCTGATAATAAGGAGTTTTTTTTATATATATTACGCCCTGTCGCTCCCTTATGGGTTGATTTTTCAAAACACTTTCCTAAGCAGATCTCTGCTCAGCAAAAGTAACACATTGTTACAAATTTCATGTATAGAACGCTTAAAATAGTGTAAATAATTTATATCTTGATGTGTTATACGGTAATATTAATGTATGTTGTATTTAATTTGTTAAAATTGTAATATTCGAAAGCAACGCCGTTCCCTAAGTAATAATGGCTATTCAATGTAAGCATAGCGAAATGTTGGCGATAGAGCAAGTTGGCATCATTTTTCATGAACATGTTGACATCATTTTTGGTGAACACATTGGCAACTTGGTAATTGATTGAACGGTGCAGAAATTTCTTTGCTGTAGTGAAACCTAGAGGAGAGCTGCAACACGAAAAATACATATGCATGCCAGTTTCATAGTGATCGGTTGAACGGTGTTGGAGTGAAGTGATTTCACATATAAAAACATCCATTTACATGTGTGTGTGTGTGTGTGTGTGTGTGTGTGTGTGTGTAAATATATATATATATATATGTGTGTGTAAATATATATATACGTAGATTTAACATGGAGATAGATTTTTAAAACCCTTCTAAAATTCCTACCGTATAAGAAGAGTATGTTATTAATAATTATCAATTTGTTTAACTGTAAATACGATTTTTGAAAATTGTGAGATTTATTTTCTTTCAACAAATGGACAATTCATTGTGATATGAAATCTCTGTTATTACATTTATGATGTTACACTGTTTTTGACTATGAAACTTTTTTAAACCATTTGCACAAAGCTGAATTCAAAAAGAGTCTTGATGTTTGAATGCAACAGCCATTAACAGAAAAAGAATGATAGATCGAATTTCCATCAGCGAAGCCTTGGCCACATAGAATGAAATCTACTTATTTCTTAAGCGGATGGTGACAAAGGATGTGAAATGGGTTACATACGACAACACTGTGAGGAACCGATCGTGGTCGAAGTGCGGTGAGCCAACTCAAACGGTGACCAAACCACCAAGGTTCCTCTGTACATTTGGTAGGAGTGGAAAATAACCATGTGTTATGAGTTGCTTCCAACTAGCGAAACACTAAATTCGAAACTCCACTGTCATCAATTAGACAGTCTGAAGCTAGTGTGTGATTGACCAGAAACGGTTAAAGAGTAGCCAAAATGAAAGGTTATTGAGACATTACAGATCTAACGTGCCACGGATTTAAAGTGCACAGATCCCTCCACATAGCGGTTTCTTAGTGGCACTAAAGCTCAGTGTCATGACACGCCAGCCATGACTACTAGTCCAGCGCGATCTCAGTTAAGTGCTCAAATGATGCTCATATATTGTTACTTTTCCCACCCGATTGAAAGTAAAAACAAAACAAATGTCCCGTAGTTCCTTACGACCAGGAATGGGGGGGGGGAGGGTAGATTACGCCTGTTAGACGCCGGTTTGAACACCAAGCAGGTGACTGTAGGATTTAGCTCCATTCCATCCAAATTTTGAGGGAGAGCACTCAGGATTACTCCCACCTTTCTTCCCTTATCGCCATTTTGTAGAAAGAACTTTCAACTGGTCAAATATTTAGAGTTACCCTATTCTCCGCAGGCAATATACATTTGTAAAAATTCATTCCTTCTTATGGATTCAAAACCAGGCACTTCAGCACAGCTGTCATGTTACTATCCTCTATCACAGGGGTGGGCAGACATTTCCAGGGTACAAGGGCTACTTCAAATTTTTTCAAGGTGTTGCGGACCACCCAGTATCAGTGGCCCACACAAAGGAGAGGGTCCACGGATCCGGACCCTCCTCCATAGCGCATCATCATTTTTCGATCGATTATAATCACAAGTATATACTACGTAAAATTCAATTAAGTAATAATTATTATTAATATTTGTGTTATTAACTAATGCTAAATATTTATTCAATAATTTATTTCTTACTTTTCTTTGTTCCTGACAACATACAAAATGAAACAAAATTATGTTATACATCGTATTAGGGAAGGATATAAAGAATGGTAGACATTCGATTATGCACCACCGCACCCTCGTCCCATTTCAAAAATTCACGAGTGCGCCCAATTCCCAGGGTCGCAGGAGTGTGAGGTAAGAAAAAAGTAACAATATATATATTTTTAACTTAATAATAAATATATGGATATTTACTTAGGTAAATGAAATGAAAAACTAACTTTTTTGAAATCACGTTTAAAGCAAAACTCAAAAATAAGCATAGTAATAATAGTCACCAATATACTAATATCTACTGATGCATTTATTATCAAACAATTCACAATACACTAAAAAATAAAACATTTCCATCTGAAGTTAGTTCTCATAATAATAGTCAGTAGAAGACTTAGTCTACGTACTGTCAGCCAAACTTGAATATTTACGTACACAATTGCTAACGGCTGATCTTCAGACGGTCACTCCAAATTGTCTTGGCGGAGCACCAGTCGATCGCGATCGACTTAATGCCCACCCCGGCTCTATTCCATGAGGATCGCTGATCTTATTCATCTTCGAGATGTATTGAAGATGTTCAGGGAAAGCAGTCTAAAGAGACAACGTAATCCCGATATTTTATCAGATATATGTATAGGCACTCACAAAGGACGTTCATTATTTTTCAGAACGGTTATTCACATTGTTATTTAAAGAAAAATGGCTAACATAAAGTTTTACTAAATTCAATAATATTTCACACATAATTAAAGTTTGATAATGAAAAATATGTTAGTACAGATTGTTTTAAAAAAATACTCTGAGTCTCATAAGCATTTTTAAAGGGGTAAAATTAATACAGAACCCTGTTCTGTCAGCAGTATGACAGTTAATGTAAAAATATATACCTCAAAGATAATAAAAATTAAAATTAAAGATAAAAAAATGATTAATTACTTAGAGACAAAAGTCAAAATATCCGAAGAATTCAATAAAACAGTAATTTTTTAATAGCAGTCGAAACTTCAACATTCTTTGCAGGTTAATTCCTGTAACATCTAATTACGAAAAGAAACTTTCTCACAATCAAATTTTCATGAACACCCATGAATATTACATGTCACTTTTAGAGAACTACCGTTTCATTAAAACGAATCTAGAAAAAAAAAAAGAAGCTAAGTCGAAATAGTTTATCACATCTAGCGAAAAAAATTATCTGTATCATTATCGTGTTATAAGTAGTTCTTTTCCGTGATCATTTCTGCAATACCTTGAATGACCTTTTGGAAGTACGTTGTAGAAAAAATAAACACATTTTCTTTCTAGAGCTAGTCTTTGATTATCTAATAATTTCTTAATGAAGTTCTCTAATCGAAGTTACTAAGCCAGATGAAGAAACTTGTTTCCGAAGTAAGAAACAGTATTTTCACCTCAAAGGGCTTTTCCCTTTTTGTGTAATTGAGATAAGAATTAGGCAAGAACTTTTCGTGAGTTGTATAAAGATAATATAACTAAAAAATGAGAAATTTAATTTCGATCAAAGAGATGTAATAAAATAATAACCCTTAAGAAATCATTTGCTTATGTCGATATTAAATAGGAGTTTATATTTTGTTAATAACTTGAAACGGGGGGGGGGGGTTCTATTCGTGTTAATACTACTCCTCTTGGGAAAATACTCATTTTGTGATATTAATTAAAAAAACCACTTTCTGTAAAGATGACTTGGTTTTGTGCAAATGCAACTTCTATTTAAGTACCAGTCGTTCAGTACGTGAGGTAATGGTAATTTGAAATCCTAATGTTAGTAACTGGTTGTCACACATTGTAAGATTAAATGTAGAAGAACACAAGCCACCGAATAGTTGAAGACGTCAACATTAAGACTGAACGAGCTATCTGGCTGAAAGCCGGATCATACAAGAGATTAAGCCAGATAAGTACGATTCCCAATTTTGATTATATTGATTCGGGTTAAGGTTTCGTATTGCTTCCCGGGTTTAGTTATCAAAATGCATTCATAAAGTGTTAAAAGTTAGTACAACTAATTTTATTAAAAATAATGTCTGCTACTTCCTCGAATAATCTCTCACCCGCGGCCTTCGGGTCACGACAATCTAATATTAAAAGAATTATTCAAAATGTATGCAATAAAAGTAATATCCAAATATTTTAAAAAGAAAAATAATAAAAAAAGAATCATTGCATTTCAATTAATATTTTCATTCATCAAATTTCGATCTTGAAGATCAGTAATGCTACAAGACAATTACTCTCGTTTAAATATTGCATAATTTATTAATAGTAATGCAAAAAATATTTTTAATAATTATACTTCTCATTGATATTAATAAATACATCTTTGAAAAACCACAGATATATTCTGTTGTATGATATGAGGGATGAAACTTGAAAATTATGAGCACGGAAGAAATGATTCATAACTTCCTCATTTACTCGTTTTTTAATTGATTTTAAAAAACCTTTATGCTTGAAAAGTTTAATTTTTTTTTTTTAGAAATTTCTTTGAAATGGGATTGAAGTTATTTTGAACATTTTTTTGAAAGATACTTTTCATGATATCAGCTGAAATTTTCTGTTAGTTAAGGCTAATAACTTCTTGTAGTTCATCAATTCAGATTGTCTTTTAGAAAACGTTTACTACAGGATGACACGGACATTAAGAAGCACGAAAAAAAAAACATATATAATTAAAACTTAAGTTGCATTATTGGAGCAACCAAGCTTTCATTTGCAGCTTACAATAGTACAAAACAGTAGCTCACCTGCCACTGAGCTGTTACACATCACAAAAACAACTTTCGCGTTACAAAGCAGCGCCCTTCATTCGACGCTTTTCAAAAAGGGCTTTTTCTCAGTATTATAATTAGAAATGAACCAGGACTTCAAAAAATACTAAAATCATAAGTTAAAAAGAACGTTTTATTTTCAGAATCTTAAAGTGATGTTGAAATTTTTAAGGTATCATTTCTATAATTAAATAATTCAAGGATCAGTAAATAGAAAATGCTGCTTGATGATGATTACATATATTGAACACTTCTTGAAATTTTTAAAGGCTTTTATATTTGAAATTCTCATATAGTTTTGTTAGAAATCCATGGGGTTTTTTTTCAAATCAAAAAGCTTGACAATTGTTAGAGTAGTGCATTTAGTTATTTCATAATCTAATTTTTTTCGTTGTTAGATAAAGCGAATTTTGTGAGCGAAGAATGAGGTAAAATCTTTAAAAAATTATAATAAGATTTATTTTATAAGTAGTAATTTTTCAGTTTCAGTCCACTGAATATTTTATTTGAATCTTTGTAATATTATATCTATCAGGAGACAAAAGAAAATTAATTAAACATATTTGGAAGTATGCCAGACAGTTCACAAAGAGAGTATGAGAACTGAATTAAGAATGAATTTATAACATGAGTATTAAAACAATATACTAAAATTTTTGTTTATTTATTCAAAAGTGTTGAAAACATTAAAGCAAAATAATGCAGAATAGTTAATACATTTCGGTTAAGATTACTTAAAAATATGTTTCTTTGATTGCATTAAGTTTAACATTAAAATTTCTTTTAACTGCAGTTAATATGTTATTATCGTCTACACATTAATTATATGGGTAAGACGACTTAGTTCTTAACAAACTTATTCAGTTGAAAAAAGTCTAAGGATCATACACAATTACTTACTAACTATATTTATTATTCCGCATTATTTGGTTTAAAATATGAATGTTTGGAAGAGAGAGAATAATTCAATCTCAAAAACTGATGCAACATTTGTTTTGTAATTACGAAAAAGCGATATATTTTACAATATATTACTGATTGCAATTACCTACTTTCACACTCTGAGTTATTCGTTCAATTTGTGAAATGTTTAATACTAATGTAACTTTGTATTATTATATACACATATATTTAAACGAATCATATACGAATAACTAACCAAGAAATTAGAAATTTACCATAAATATTCAATTCTTAACTTCATACTTAAAAATGTATGTGCCATTAAGATGTTAAGAAGAGCATATATATATATATATATATATATATATATAATTATCATGAATCAAAAAATAACAATGGTGCATTTTAAAAATTCTACTAGTCAGGAAATGGAGTTTATACAAGGGGTGATCAAATGAAAAGGTACGAAACGATACGGTGGGTACAAATATATAGACTTTATTCAAAATATAAACCATAGGCCTGAGCACAACGATCCCACTGATGAACAAGCCGCGGGATTCCTTGTTCCCAGAATTCCTGTGGCTGTGACGAGACCCAGTCCTTCACAGTGTCCTTGAGTTCGTCGTCCGAGTTGAAGCGCTTTCCTTTCAGGTGTTTCTTCAGTGGACCAAACACATGGAAATCGCAGGATGACATGTCCGGACTGTAGGACGGATGGTCCAACGTCTCCCATTGGAACTTGTCCAGTTCCATTTGTGTGAATCTGGAGACGTGTGGACGCGCGTTATCATGGAGCAGAACCACACCCTCCGTGAGCAGCCCCGGTCTTTTCTTCTTGATGGACCTGCGTAGGCGTCGGAGTGTCTCACAGTACACATCGGAGTTAATGCTTTTTCTGTGCTCGAGTAATTCTGTGCTCGCATCATTTGGACGCCGCTTTTTATAAGAGTCTTTGCTCTCTCCTGCGCATGCGGGCACCCGCGCATGATCCGATTCCAGTCAGAGTCTCCAATGGCATCCCGAGATGTCTCGCTACATTCTCCCTTGGCGGAATATGCAAATATTTAACTGTTTCATTTTTGTGTCGTTTCGTACCTTTTCATTTGATCACCCCTTGTATATATATGTGTGTGTGCGCTAAAGATTTGCGTATCCTTATACGTCTGTCCTTTCTATGATTCATTTAATATTCTAGCTTATTTTATACTAAATTCAAATTTTTATAAAAAAAAATAAAAAAGTGCTCTTAAATTTATCCTCTTGAGTTCATTTTAATTCACAATAAGGATTAAGAATGAAGCGTTATTTAAAATAGGAATATATTACTGCTTTCTATGGAAATGTGCTCTCAACTTTTATATTCCTTAATAAAATTCAACAAATTCTAATGAATTTTTACTGCAATATTTCTTTACATTTTATAAAGCAGGCCCTTTAAAAACAATTTACTAAAATGTTAAAATAAGTTTTGAAAAAAGAACCATGGACTTTTAAAATTTTCACAGAAATTAATAGTGTTTAATAATTTAATTTTTATATTTATTTTATGAATAGTGTTCACATGTTCGATACTAATATATAATAAAAAAATGCCACGAGTTTTCATTTATATATTCATGAAGATTTTAGAAATTTTAATACTTTCACATTTTTAATATACTGTGTTTTTAAATGGATACTTTTCTAATTTTTTCACGAAATGAAGACTTCAAAAAAAAAAGAATCTTCCTCGTAAAAAACTGTTTAATTACATCAGTTTTCATTTTATTAGGAAGCAATTCCACCATATGCACAAATTACTGATAAAAAAAAACTGTTACCTTTGCACATCGTTTCATTTAGGCTTAACCAAATGAACTCTTTTGATAACATATCCTGCTGAGAATAAAAAAGTAAACGATATTCATAAGGTACAAGTTACAAAATTAGAAATGCAATAAGGACTTCGAGCCAAGCAGAAAAAAATATTCAACAACTTAATAGATCCAAAGATTTCTAGTTACAAAATTAATGTTTTCACTTTTCTTTTCAGAAAATGGGATTACTGTCCAAGCATGGTATGGTGATCTGTTGTAACGATCCTCTTCTTTAAAGACATAGCTCTAAAAATAGGCTATCAAATTTATTGTATTGATTTAATATAAATTTAGGTTTAGGGATGCTTAGACTTATATACTTGGTTGTTCTCATGATTCATTAATTAAAACAAAAATAAAGGTAATTATTTTAAAATGACATATAAACAATAACATTAGAAAATCAGGTTTAATAACACATAAGAAAATAAAAGTGTTCTCTAAACGCATTACACAAAAATATTTTAGGTAAAATAAATATGCAATTTATTATATTTTGTTGCGAAAGAAAAAAAAAACATTTAATAATAAATTATTTCTTTCGTTTTTTTATTTTTATTTTTTACCTTTTTCAGAGAAATGTTCTAGGAAGAAACACTTGATCAGCTTGTATAGTTTCTGTGTAAAAAAATCAGGGTCATGAGCTGAAGTTATTGTATTTTAAATATCTTGAACAAAATCCTTATACAATTGCAGTCACCATGCTTCAAGAATCCTCAAGAAACATTGAACTTAATAGGCATTCAGTATATTTGCTATAGAATTTACAATTATTGATCCTGTAGTTTGAACTAGGCGGAAACAATGAGTTAAAATGTGAAACAGCATGGAATAAAGAATTATAAGGAGCATGTATCCATATAAAAATAAGAGGATCAGTAAATATAATACTCATATCCAACAAAAAGAAATGCAAGGTAACTGTTTATTCGGTATTTTATATGTACGCAATCTGCAGATATCCAAGCAAGACATACTGTCAGTGAAAACATTTATGTTATATTAAGATATTTCTTGCCAAGCGGAGTGCAGTGCTGTTCTTGGTATGCGTATGTGATGCTTTGTGCAGCTTTGCTTGATTAGAGTTGACAGATGTTCAAAGGGAAGGAAATCGATGGAAGCTGCTAACCAGGGATGAATGCCCTTTCACTTCTGACTATTGAGAATTTGTCGGAACACATCAGGATCAATGCTGTTATACTACAATAGCGCGTTGAAGGTGGCCTACAAAAATGGATGAAAGGTGGACATAACAACATACGAATTGTACTGGTCTAATGTTCAATTGCAGATAATGAATACGAAGGCAGTCACAACTGTTCTAATATCATACACTCCGAATCATGAAACCTGGTTTGGGTCTGTCAGGACTCCCTAATATATAGCCTTGTAGGTACCATTCTTTGGAAAGATGCCACAATCACTCAGGATCATCAATTTTTGATAAACAAAATAAGTGTATTAGCCCAAAAATATTATCATCTGAAAACAATTTACAACTTCATTCGTTGCTTCAAGGACAATGACTCTGATATCAAGTCAGGTATGCAATTCAGTGCCCCAATGATTGACTGTCATGTGCACAGTCAACCCTCGTAGAAATCTATTGCTGAATCTTTGGATGCTGATAGATGCACCTTCTGATGATGTTATGTGACATAATGTGCTGTGGAAAAAAAGTATCAATGCTTACCTGCAGAGAAAAAAAGCTTCTGGGGCTTGCTTACTTGCTTCTGGGTAGAGAAGCTTACCTGCTTCCCATGGCAGGCACATTTATGTGACCACGAACTATCCATCTTTTGTCTCGAATTGTACTTGCATCCCATCAAACACGAGTGGAAACTGCGCAAAAGGCCAGACCAAAAACTCCAGGAATTAAATTTGTTCCACTGGAGATAACTGCTGATATTCAGTTTTCTGACGATTCAATAAACATCTTCAATAGGTTTGATGCAGAAATCCGTAACTGATAGAACATACAGAGAGCACCAATTGTTGGCTTTTATAGCCCCTATCTGAGTACTCTACTTATACAAACTGAATTATGTGTATATGTTTTCCCCGGTATCCATAACACAAATAGCACTTAGCAATTCATATGTCTTCATGTTGTTGCAATTCCACTTTTAAGAAGGCAATCATAACTTTAAAAAGAAATGCTTTAATTAATAAAATGTTGGTTTTATGAAAGCTAAGTGTTTTCTTTTCGTTACATGCATAAAAGGCTGTATCGCTATGATGTTGAAAAAATATTATTAATCAGAAACTATAATAATCTAATTATTATTCATAAGTGAATACTGAGTAATGGGCAGTACTGTGTAACATTACAGCATCTCATGACCCAACTCTCTCCTGGTACCGTCGAATTAGACTGGTTCAAGCTTTTTTCAGTCTTTCATTTTATCGTGCCTTGTAATTTTGATGGTAAGTTTTTATAAATTTAACGCTAAAGAAGTTCTGAAATGTACCTAACGTTCTTTTCTTGTAAGTATTTAATAAATATCCTCGTATCGCAGTAAGTATTGAAAAGTACTAAAATGCCTGTTTTTCTTAACGAAAATTACTATACCATAAAGAAGCTGCTATACCTCAATTTTATCCCCGTATGGTAGTAATTAATATAAAAGTTGATTTCTATAAACTAAAAAACATATTTTCGGCACGGTTATGCTTAGTAATTCTGAAAAAAAAATACATCAACCGAGATTCATAAACCTCAGTGAAATATAAACCATATGAGCTTTCGAAAAGTTCATCCTATTTATCATTTATTTGTTTTCTCTCATTTTTATACCTCCCTCATTATTTCAATAATATGTGAGGGCAGGAGATGTAAAATAAAATGTAAAACCTATTTAAACACCAAATTTTCAAATTTATTTAAAATATTTAAAAAATTAATTATTCAATATTGTTTGAGCAACAAAACTAACATGAAATATAAAAAGTCAAATCAGAATAAAATAATAATTAATTAGTAATAATGAAAATGTTTCAAGTGGAGACATATAGTAGTCACAACATTTGGAAAAAAGTAATTTTAAATGAATGACAATCTAAAATATTTTGGTATTATAGTTAAGTTAATTATTCAGAAGATAACATGAAATTAAAATGAAAAAAATATATATTCGTATACAGTAAAATATATGTTCAAGAAATTAGAAATTTTTTAAATAACTTAGAGTAAATGGATTTGTTTAGGTTTGTAAGAAATAAATTTTCTAAGAAAAATAAGTTTGTTAAGGATCCAATAAATTATTCTAAAAGTGGGATATTTCTATAATCTCAGTTAAAAGCTTTCCACTCTCTTTATGCCTGAATGGAACTGAATAGTGAGAAAAGTAATTTATATTAAGTGTTAAAGGACATGCATACTTAGTGAAAATATCTAGTTTTCAAAATCTGACCACTTTTCACGAATATATAGAAAGCAGAAAATCGAAAAACTGTCTCACGGGAAATGGAAAACTCCGCAAAACCTTTTTCTTAAAACTGATATTTGCAGTCACATTAGGGAATAAGAAATATTTGATGATGTCAAATTTTACGATTTCAGTCCATGAAAGATAAGGGGATATTGTGGGGTATTTTTAGAGAGTGCCTTTTGAAGTCAAGATGGAAGACCTTTAGTAAGTATTGTTCCGTCGCCAATGATTCGTGAAGAGAAAATCCTGAAATAGGACATGTTTCAATGTGAGAATCTAGCCGTTCAATATCAATTTTCGCAGCACTTTCGCAGTTTAGGGAATAGAGAGGCATACTATAATATAAGATGATGCAAAACTCCATCAGTTAAAATACAATTTATAGACTTTTATTGATCAGTTTCACAACTCGGCTAACTCTTCAATTGATCTTACCATTTTTTTTCTATTTTAAAGTATAAAGTGATATTCAGAATTAAAAGAAAAGTTTATATCGTTTTCATAACAGTTAGATTTATAAATGTTACTTAAGGAATATCAATGCACTTGTTGAATTGTATCAGTTAAAATTACAGAATAAAGAAAATACACTTTGTAAGTCAAACTTTTTTATGCATATTTTCGATAAAATTTTACTTTTTAACTGGTTTCAAGAAACGAAAATATTGAAATATACTTACTCTGAATACTTTTTATCTTGATAGTATTTTAAATAAAATAATAGTAATTAAAATTTACTCAAAAATGTAACATTTTTGAATCAAAATTGAGTAACTCATTATTTAAATCACTTTATAGTAAAACGTTTAATTTTATTTAATTTACTTCCGATAATCTGATTTAAAGAAATTTTTTTTTCTTATTCTAATTAAATTTTATGAAAAGAAACACCTATTTTCTAGGTTTTTATTTCAAATGCCATTTGTGTATTTTTACTTAAAAATATATAATTTTGAATTAAATTAGTACAAAAAAATTATCTTTACAAATTTCCTTCAATTTTTTTTCAGTAGACTCATCTTTGAACTCATTTTTGTTTAATTATAACTGAAAATTTATAAAAATAATAAAGCAAAATTTCTCCAATTTATTTTTTTAAGAAAATGGACAATTTTAGGTTAAAATAAGGCATTTCTTTCACATTATGGCAAACACGGTATAATAAATTTTAATGTATAAAATAAAAAAAGTTCTTACAATATTATTCAGAAAGCAATTACCTGTAAATTGTCTTTGGATAATTTCAATTTCTTTTAAAAATCGGGGCCACAAAGTGTATAAAATGCAAGATTTTTAAAAATTTTGTATCTATCACAAAGAAAAACAATCATAAAAAAAAGATAAATATACAGCTTTTTTCTTTATACCTATCTTACAGCATGCATACTCTAATAATAAACAATGTTGCAAAATTTTCGGCAATTATATCAAGAACTTTTTGAGATATCATGTTTACCGTGCTATAAAATATGGAAAAATCTGTTTCGGGGAAAAACGCATTTAAAGGTATAAAATCAAAATCTTAAAAAATTATACAGCCAAAACAACCTAAGGCCTCTTTATATCAAAAGAATAAACCTTTTTATAAGCACGTATCAGTATTATATATTTGTTTCAATTTATTTTTTAAATTTTTTTACCAATTTTATAAAGTCAAAAAAAGGTTTTTCTTAACGTTTAAATCTATAGTTTTTTTAAACACAAATTAGAGACATAAAAGGCAGACTAGAAAAACTTTATTACAATAATAAAAAAAAGTACTCTTTGTACAGAAAAACAGGTATATATTTCCCCTAAGTATCTTACAGCGATATAATTTATATAAAATATAATAGTGTGGGATTTTTATCAGTATATATTCACAAAAAATTTTTTTTTAAATATTACTTATCACAAAGGTTATAAGAAATTATAATAAAAATCACATAAAGAACAGCTTTTAATCAGCCCTCTATATGAATATACTTTGGCTTTTTTTCATCGTTAGTAATTTTTTCTATGCAGCTTTTCTTTTTCTCCAAGACAATTTTCTAAATTCTAAGGGATGTCTCGCATAAGTTAAAATGCGTTCCAGATCAAATTTTACAAATCTATGTATAAGATCTTAGAATGGGAATTATTTGCATTTTTAATTAATGATAATAAATCAGTACATCACAAATTAAAAGGAATAAACGTCAATAATGCACCTAAGAGAAATGTTTAATTTTAATTAGTGTACCTTTAAGTAACGTAATACACATAAAATGTTACTGAAAAAGGCTTTCTGAGTAAATTTCGAAGCCTTTATGAAAAGATTTCAATTTTTAGTCACCAGCTAACTCAGTATTATTGAAATTAGCTGCATCAACATTCTCATTATTGATAGCACCAATGATGAGGCAATTTTCATCAAATCGGTGCTTCTTAGATCTCTCAGATCTTATTTTACGCATAATTAATTAATATTTTGTCTTTAAAAAGACAGTTTTCTATCAAATATAACAAAAAAAGAAGTTAAGTATGAAACAAAATATTGAGACGCAAGGGCATAAGAAAATCGGAAAATGACAACAAATAAACGAATTTATTTGTTAAATTTTACTAAAAACTAAAAAGCTATTTTAAAAATTATTATTATGCCCCCTCATTACCTTACATAAATTAATACTTTTAAAGTAAATTCAATAAAACAACAAAAGAGTGCAAAAAAATATTAAAATGCAAACATTTCCGGTTCGTTTTTGCTGCTCTCTCTTGACATAAAAACTGCTATAACTTCGTAAATAATTGAAGTACAAACAAAAGTAAGAAATTTTTAGGAAGAAGAGAATTCAACTACATAAAATTGGAGTAAAAAAAATTCGTTATTTTCATCAAAATTGAGTTTTTTGCAATAGTCAGGCACCTTAGTAATTTTATTTAATTAAAACCACATGTTTAGTTCTATTCTTGTTAAAAATTCTTTTTTCTGGATTATTAAATTTAATTTGGAATAAAATGTTCCCCTTTCAAAAAATAAAATAAGAATAATACTATTACAATGCGGAGAAAAGTTACAAAAAGCGATAGCTGATCGATTGAACCATGGTAATACCACGTATTTAGTAGACTGATGTTAAAAATTTTTATGTTTATCCGGGTTTGACCGTTTTTCTTTTTGAAATTCTGAAATCGTGATAAATTAGAGAAGAATTGGTTTCCAAATATATAATTTAAAATTTGAATAAAATGTTCTTAAAACTACTCAGTATCCTGTAGAACAGGCGAGTATCATTCTAACAGAGTATTAATTGGACATTTTTTTTTTTTGTTTTTTAATTATTCAAACATAAAAGTAGCCATAACATAATAATTTTATTTCTGCGTGTAGCAATAACACTGAAATTATGACACAAATCAAGTAAAGTCAATATTTGTTTTAAATTCAATCTAAGAATGAATTCAAACAAAATCTTTTACAAATAAACTGTTATTGATTATAAAAAAAAACATTTTGCCTAACTTTGAGAATTTTATATTAATTTTGTAGCACTTTTTTAAAAGGACACATTTTTTTTAGACTCGTATTTAATTGTATACGTATTAACCCGTTCAGGAGCAGGCGATTTTTCCAGTTAAGCCTAACTTCATTTAAAAATTCAGATCAAATCTTTACTGCAATAAAAATATGCCGAAATTTATAGTTTATAATCATTTCAAATTCCATAAATTCCAAATTATGATCACACCAAAATGATTACGGGACTCAGAATGGGCAAAACAAATTCTCAAATGTTAAACCGTGTTCCCTGAAGTAATCACATATACGTGATCATGGTCCTGAAAGCTGTTAATGGTGTTGTATGAAATTCAGAACTCAAAGAGGTCCTTTAATTTAGAACAGATCTCTTTAGTATACTTTGTTATCTATTATTTGTTAGGAAAATGTTTCTATCAAGGACAACTGGGATTTGAACCTTTTATCTAGAAATTTCATTCAATTTGATGAAAACTTTTCTCTCATCGCATTGTGCTGAAACAGTCAAAATGAAATTAAAGAATCATTAATTTTGTTTTACTTATATATATTTTAAAAATAACCCCTTTAAATTGCATCATTTCAACCATGTACATCACTAGAAAGAGTCTTCCATTTTCAAGCAAAAGACTAAGAATAGAAAGCTTTAAGTTTTAAATTTAGATCTGAAGAGTTTATTCGATTCTTACAATTCCTCCATTTATTTCAGAAATACTTTCTTAAATTTTGAGTATTCTTTTTCTACGATCAATTTTGAAAGATTATAAATAATAACTTAAGTTTTGGATCTGGAGCGTTGCTGCAATCATAGCTACAAGGCTTGGTTTCATCGGAAGAATATGCTTCGAGAGAATTTGACATTTTAGTATGGTTTCTATTATTCTAGCAACCATATTTAATAATTTCTATTATGGTAAATATTTTTAGGAAGAACAAGATTTGTGCTCTTCTGAAACTTTCTGAGTCGTAGAAAAACTGAATCCTTTGGGATATATATGAAGGAGAATTGAAGAAGAGAGTTATGGTTGTTGAAATGCACACAAATAAGGTATGTCGGTTTTTAGTTTGAAGCTTAGCTGTCTTCTGTATTTTTAACATAATACTTAAATTCAAACAAAATAGCATCGCATTTCTTTAATTAATGGAATGCTAAAGATTCCATAACAAATCTTTAATTCGAATTTTTGATACTCATGAATAATAAAATGATTTAAACACTAAAAATATAGGATTTTTGAGTTTTCAAAAAATGGTTGATATCGTGAAAGCATAACTGTAATATTCTGATTATAATATTTTTTATTAATTTTAGATCATAGTTAATGTGATATTATTGATACTATACTACATATTTTGATTCAAATGTAGTTACTTAAAGTTTGTTAATTACTTATCCAACCAAATGTCAGGCGGATCACTTCGGGAAAATATTATTATCCAGCGGACCGCATTTATATTTTTAAAAAATATTTACAGTTTATATTAGATTTAAACCCATTACTTGCATTTATTGGAGTTAAAATTTAAAACGAAATGAATTTTTATTATCGTTTTCATTATTTTTCATGTCTACAAAGATAGATAATGTAACAATAATAATGCACAATGATCAAAAATGTCTAGCTCTAGCAACAAGTAGTGAGATAAATGTACAGGAATCAATTGCGGTGTTGAGGAAGTCAATGCAATGCACAATACTTTTCACTTCTAAATATTTACAAAAACAGTATTAATGTTAAAAAATAGAAACCGTTATGGAATATAATTGTTACAAAACATTACACTAAAAAAATATTGCACTTTGTTATCGTATTTCGTATCGTTATTATTCAAATTTATTAAAATTTATCAAAATTATTCAAAGTGAGTTATGAGTTGGTCGCCTTGGTTTAGAATGTGAAAGTAAGCTATTTCTCAGTAATATTTTAGCACTAGCTCTATAGTTAATGTAATTTCAGTAATTTCAGTAATTAGATTATACTATAGGATGTACAATAACCATTGTGGAAGTCTGCCAATTGGTGTTTCCAAAGTCATAAATTGCTTTAATGGTTAATGGTCAGAGAAAAGTCTATGAGACATAATCAGTAAGTATTTCGAGGATCCAAAGTTTCTCATTTAAGCAAAATAGTTTTGTTTGAAAGAAGTAAATAATTTGCTTTCATGTTTTATTGGATGATATTCACATTTTCTCCTCGAAGTAGCACTCCTTACATGGCTAAACTACTCTAATAGGATCGGATAGCAAACCTTTTAGTATTTCAAGTATAAAAGGATTTGACAAGTTGGGTTTTAACTCTCTGAAACATTTTATTCAATAATGTACAATAAAAAGGATTTTTTCCTATGTTAACACTGTTAATGGTCCAAAATTCTAAGAAATTTAATATTTGTGTTGATGATGCCAGCAACATATTTAATCAAAACTGCTGCTGTTTGACAAATGCAGGTAACGGAATGTATACAATAGTAACTGTTTTACGTGGATCAATCCCAGGATTAAGATTGAACTATTTATTAAAAATACTTACATATTAGCATTGTTGAAATTACATAATAAAACTGAAAATTTAATTTAAAATTGATTTAATATTATTTTAATGAGACAAATAAAAAAATTAATTCATCATAAAGAAACAAATGAAAATACTACCTAATGAAATTTAAAAAAAGCATTTCTTCATTTCCTGTGTTTCTGTAAATAAGCTTATAAAAACACAGCTCCTCCAGCGTTTCATCGTTGAAATGGCTTCTTATTTTTGTTACAAACCGTCCTGCCGTAGAAAATGCACATTCGAATTCTATACTAGTAGGTACTATCGTCATTAAATAGGAGTATGTTCTTTTCAGGTAGTCATCATGTCTCTCTCCATTAACAAAATTGAGACATTTTTTTATTTGAATTTTTGATGACAGTGTCTCAAATCTAATAGACTGCATTGGAGCATATACCTCTTTGATAAATATATTGAGTTCTTCTGCTACACTTAATGGTTTTTGTACATAAATTGATCCAGTTATTGAATCATAATGTGAATCAATTTCGAGTGTTACCTCATTTGAAATTGAAGATCCAGTTGCATGAGCTGGTAGTAATGCAATGGGATTTGAAGTGTCCTAAGTCATCCAAGCAGGTCCGCTATTAATTAACGACATTTAATTGAAGAAAGAACTGTGTCAAAATCTATTCTTGTGATGCTGCTTAGTTTATTGTCTAAGCATTGCAGTGAGCCACTTAGATCTTTGCGACGTTCTCCCATAATGTGCACATATTTTTTTTTTACATATAGCACTTATATTTGCGCAAAAAAATTCTACGTACATACTTTATGAACAGAATATAAATTTTTTAAAATATTAAATACTTAAAAAATTTTTACGAGAAAAAAAATTTTTAATGTAATTTAGACAAAAAATAAATCCCGGAATTAGTTATTTTAATCCCGGGATTTCGGGATTGGAAAAAACACCGGGATTCAGGGGTTTGGGATTTTAGGATCCCGGTTCTGAATACCCTACTAGATATCTTCCAAAAACTTTCAATGCCTCTATCCAAATTAGCTGACACCGAAAATTCTGAGGGTGGGAGAAATGTCCATTTTCTAACCCCACATACGACGGGAATAAAGTTACAGAAGAAAATATGAGAAAACATAGCAAATTTTTTGGTTTAACATACACACCCTTCTCGAACCCTTCAAGGTTCAACACATAAGAAAACTAACATTAACCGTATACAATACAAAAAAGTAAATAAGATACATTAAATGTAATACCAGATTCACAATACTTTGAAAAAATTTCAAAATATAATTCAGACAAAAATTAAAACTCGGGATTGGAAAAAACCATCTGGATCCCGGGGCTGCAAACCCTAGATCAGTTAAAATACCTTCTTTAATAATGTAAAGCCCCTACAATGATCGTTAACTTCAGATGTATTAGATGTTTTCTCCCTCTTTGCTAGTATTCAATTTATATACAAAAGAAATATGTAATATCAGAAAGGTGTTTCCAGAAAGTAGGAGATTGTAATAAGATACAATTTATATATGACAGCATTAGTACTTTTTATCAATCTTTGAAAGGATGTGTAACCAAAATGGAATTCAGGGGAACTTCAGCTTATGAAGTGATTTGTTTCCTGATCTTCTGCGGCACATTTACAGAGTATCTGAAAGTAAGTCAATATTTTTGATAAGTAGGATGCCAATTACAACGTACGATCCGTTGTCCCAGATGGATATTTGCCAAATGAATATGAATCTGGAGTGACGCTAGAGTATTTAATTTGATATAGTCTATACATTTGGGTGGGGTCGAATTTTTTTTTCCAGAATTTCAAAACGTATCTATGCAAAAAAGATGCTTTTTGGTATATAGATGAAGGGGAAAACAAAATGAAACAAGGATTTCTATGTAATTGTAAGTATATTAACAAACACTGGATGAAATTCCTCCTCAGAAGGAATTCAATTAAGGCATTTTATCTTTTTTCAGCTGTATATATATAAAAAAAATAAATCTCTCCAATATATATATATATATAACTCTTCAAAGGCATAGATTGAAAAATTAAAATTACTTATCTTGATAGCCGGTTCTGCTTTAATTTATTTAGAAATGACTAAAGAAGTGAAACATTTCCATTTCTAAAAAAGGTTAGGACTGTTTCATTTTTCTATAAAATTTTTAATTCAGTAATAATTTCTGAAAAAAATAATACATGATTTAATTCAATTTTTTTATAACGTGGTTGTTGTAAATCTATCGATTAAATCTTTAAACTTTACAAAAAAATACTTTCCATCAAAATTTTCTCTCTTACTTTTCAGGAAAAATAGTAAGAGAAAATCCTTTTGGAATCGAATCACATTTTTAAAATTCAGTTGTCTTTTTTTTACTACGTCCAAAAAAAAAAATCAAATAGCTTTAAAAATTGCTTTAACATAAAAAAAGACCGTTAAACTGTTTCGAGTAAAATTAGAATTCTAAGCAATCGAGTGTGCTAGATTTCAGCATAAAAAATTTTCTCAGTGTTGAAGAAATAAAGTTCGATTTTATTCAGAAATTTTCTGTTCTAGTACTTGCTAGAGATATACCTGAAGAAGTAAAAAGAAAAGAAACCCACACTTTTTTTAAAAGCATTAAACCACATGGAAAATAAAAATAAAGCTTAAGGTTACATCTTCTTTTGAAATTACTTAGTGCATTTTTGAAAACATTTTCGAAACAATTGGACATTGTCTAAAATAAATAACATGCATAACTCAAGGACTGTATTTTTTTTAATACATTAGCTTTTTAAAGTCTTATCCTAATTAATATTGTACGATGAAGAAACAATATTTTACAATAATGAATAATCTTCTTAGTATAAAGAAATATATT